>JAVCKT010023533.1:0-15799 GCA_032273925.1 Rhynchotus rufescens
TCCCTAAATGCTCTTTGTTAAGAGGTGAGTAATCACCCCCTGTTCATTTTCCCTATGCCTCTTACAGTTTGATAGGCCTTTATTGCATCTCCTGTCTTGTCTTTGTCTCTCTTAGTTCTACTATATCCTTTAGAGAAAAAACAAAACAAAACAAAAAGCCCCACATCTGTAGACAAATGCAGCAGGAGAATGTTTTCTGGTTTTGTCTTCCTCTTTAAATAACTTCTAATGTTTCATGTGGCCTCAGCAGAGCACTCTGCTTGCTTTTTTGCGCAGTGATTCCAGTGTCTCATTTCTGAGTGGTAGTGGCTAATTTAGAGCCTCTACAGGAACCCTTAGGGTGCTTTCTCCTCAAGTGCTTTACATTCAATATACTGATATTAATTGCAACATGACCAAGTTGCATTATCAAAACTGTTGCTGAAAAATGCCGTGTGTAATTCTGTATGCAAATATGCCTGGTTAGATTTTTTCCTCATTTTTAATAGGCAATATACTATAACTTATTTAATAGTTTGATCTCTGTCAATGATAGTAACTTGATTCATAACTGATTATTTTGATATATTATTAGAGCAATATGAACATTAATAGGAGTACTGTACATATTTCCTTTTTCTGTTTTTTTCTGTCTCTGTGAATTGCCTGTCAACAGTTTAATAAGTGCATTGGAGAAGTTCATGGGCTTCATTAAGTAATTCTTGGTCTGCAGATTGCTCGACTTCATGAGCAAAGATACAATATGGAGCTTATGTTGTATTAATTATGCAAACTACCCCATCAAGCTGCAAATTGGCACATAATTTAGGACTGACTTAAGCACAATAGATTGCTAATTGTGTAATTTACAATGCCAGCTGAATTCTATAAAGCAACTATTAACTGCTAAGGCAACAGACAGCTTACATTTTTTCTGACAAATACTTGTGCTTCTGAGGAAAATGCTGCCTTTAGCTCATGTGATATTAGTCTGGGACATTTCAGTGTTGATGGAATTAAACCTTTTTGTGGCATGTGGTTGTGTTGCTGAACCATCATTTGCTTCTAGTGTAAAAGTATAATATGGGAGGAGGCTGCTTAGCTCCTAGTTATTAACAAATTTCAGAGCCTGCCTTGCCAGGCTCCCTGTTTGCCTTGTTCATTTTGCTGACATTTGATTCTGCAGTTGGAGCCCTGGATAAGAAGTGGTTGATCAGGATGGGTATTTGAAAAGTGTTGCTTATATGTTGTTCTGCATAGACAAAGCAGGTCACTAGGTTGAGGGACTGACTAAAATCGCTCAGACGCAGAAGCTGCATGTTGCATTTTTCCCCTTTTTGGCAGCCCAGTCTCTGCGCCATTTACCACAGTATACAGTGGAATTCACCAGCTCTGTGGCAAAAGTTATGGAAGTGATCCTGTAAGCAGCTAATTAATTCTATTTACATACTCCCTAACGACCAGGGACCAACCAGAGCACGAACTCCAGCTACACGCTCAAAACCTGTTTTGCCAATAATGAGAAGCAGGCTCGTGAGCACTGACCTGTTGTTGCAGTTTGCGTGAAAACCCTGGCGTTTCTCCCCGACAAAAGTGCTATTGAGTGTGGGGCTGCCAGCACGGGCTGCAGTCGCCTTCCTTGCCGGCGTGCCCCGAGGGGAAGAGCCTTGCACGGACACCAGGAGGTGCGGAAAATAATTTACTTGTTCAGGGAGCTCTCTATTCTGCTTCACATTAGCAAAAGTCTTTGCCAGCTGCGACTGCAGATCCTGCTGAGGCTTCCAGGGAATGGTTTTGTCTTGCCTTGTTTTTACAGTTGGATGTTTGTTAGGGCTTGGGGTGTTTGTGAAGGGCTCTGCGCTTGCGCTGTGCGCGTGAGCCCAGGCGAGACCCGCGGGGTCCTGTTCTCCTGTGGGTGGCAATACCCTCCTGTGCTTTGCATGTATGTAACGCATTTAAAACTTATGTAACATACATAAATTTGTGTTTCTAATGACGCACATGAGCGTAAGCCTCTTTGGGAAGAGGTGTGTGCACGCCTCGGGTTTCCGATTCCATAGGATACAGTGGCAACGGGCAGTACATAACACGCCTTTCTTAAAGGATCCCATGCTTTACTGTCTGTCCAGTTTGCTTTGCATTCATGAGGTGAAGAAAAACTTTGCATAACACATGAAATCACCCTAAAATAGACACGTTTATCTTCAAGGCAGATATGGAGTGCTGAAACACTTAAAACACTAAATTGTCCTAGGAAAGTTTAAGAACGCTTAAAACTCTTGAACACCTTTCCTTTATCTTACAGTTTCAGTTATCGGTATCTGCTTAGAGGTAGTCTTACAGCTTTCCATGTTTCAGTAAACTCCAGAAAATAAAATGTGCTTCCAAATCGTAAGGTAGTCTCCCACTTTTTTTCCTGCTTGATGGAAATCAATGATTTATACTCTTCATGATAAGCATGCCAGTGCTTGTTGACTGAAAAGAGCCAGCCTCTTGCAAGGAGGTGATAGCTCCATGATCCAAGTGTGTCAAAATAGTTCCGGGAGCATCTGTGCTAGGTCGGATGGCAGAAGCATATTCACGAGTCTTGCTTTGGTAAATTGAGTCATTTTTCAGCTGTTTTCCTGGGAATCTCTGGCCACGTCGCAAGTGTGTTTTGCAATATGAGAAGAGCTCGCTGGCCACCCGTGATTCCCTGCACACAGAGCTGTGCTTCTACAGGGGAGCTTGAGTGGCTCCCAGGAAAAGACAAGCACCAGGAGGTGCTCCCGGGCACAAAGGCAGTAAATGGGAGGCATGGCATGATTTAGAAGAGGGAAAATGCTGGGAAGAAGGGCTAACCAGGTCGTGTTGCCCATAGGGGAGATGCATCCCTTGCAGAGCTCCAGATTTCCAGGGCGGTGAGGGGCTGGCAGGCGGCCGCTCCGCAGCTGCGGGGTCATTTCAGGAACGGTCCTGATGGACTCTGGAGGAAGTTAAAGCCATCTGTGCTCCACCTGGGAGCGACTGCTGCGATGGGAGGCGAGTGCCCCGAGGACTAGTGCAGTAACCACCAAACACGGGAGGTTCCTCAGGGCTCTTGTTGTTGAAAGATCTAGCTAAGGCACTGAGAAATATGTTGTTATTCTAGGAAGCCTTAATGATTTTAGCAGTCAGATTCCAAGAAACCTGGATTTTTAAAAATTTTTTTTTAGTGTCTTGGCATGCCATGAATATATTAAATGCAGTTTGAAATGATGCTGAAGATTTGATTTGACGTTTCTTTATGCTAGTGTAATCTCTGGTTTAATTGTAAATACTTTGCTTTCTGATAACAGTTAGCAAATTGTGTGGTGTGTGCATAATTTTATACAAATGCCTGAGAGGCAGACTGCTACGTCTGCTCCACTTCCTCTGAACAGCTTTTCTGCATGGGAGAGAGTAACTGCTTTTGCTTTTACTGTCGGTGAGAGAGGTGGGAGGAGATGCACATCAACAGATACATATCTGCGTGTATAGGGGATATGCACATACACACAGGCACATATCCCACAAATACTCACAGCGTTTGCTTCTATAATGTGTGCATTTGTGTGTGTGAATATATATATATATGAAGATATGTTTATATCTTTATACATACTTACAGTGTGGGTGTGATTTCTGTTTTCATTCCCTGGCTTTTGTGGCGAGCAATGTGTGTTCATTGCAGCTATGGTCAAGGAACTGGCCCAGCCTGCACTATGGGCTCTTGCCAGACTGCTCTTTTCTAGGCAGTTTGGGCAGCTTTCAAGATAAGCTCCAAAATGCAGGTGAGTTCCTTATAGTAGTGTCTGTACTGACATTTTTAGGTCTTAAACCCAGCAATGTCCCAAATCAGAGCTGCTCTGTGCCTACCTGCTCTGATACAGAAAGATTCCAAGAACTTGCCCTGCATTTAAGTACCTTTATCATTCCCGTGAGAAGCAGGGGGAAGAAAACTCTCTTCTAGTAAGTGATGAACCCTCAGGATGCTTCTGTCTCTTGGTATCTCTGTAGCTGCTGGATTTCGTTTGTCTGGGCCTGCAACGTTTGTGTGGAAGCTGCTGCTTGCAGCCTAGCAGGGCTGTGCTGGACAATTCCTGGAGCCTCCCGTAAGCTTCTTTCCATGAACTTTCCAATTATCTTAGAGAGGCAAGGCCTGTGTTTAATCTAGGTCAGCCATCCATTCGGGTGACTCAGAGAGCTGAATTTGCTGAATTGGGGAGGAATGTGAAGCACCCAGATGACATTGGCACAGCCCGGGGAGGAGGGAGCTCCAGCACAACAGGAAACCAATCCATCTGGTGTTTCTCATCCTGGCCTGCAGATAATCTGCATGGTCTCCTTGCCTGTGAAACTGGAATCCTCAAATCACTCTCCTGACTCTGCCAGCTCAATTTAGCTCCTCTAAGTCCTATATATGAGCTGCGAAGCAGGCAGGAATGGCCCAACACAACAGGGTTTTCTAGGTGTGCTGAGGCTGCTAGGTCCTTCCTCATCCCACTGCTCCGCTGCTTTCTCTCCAGCTTGGACACCTTGGTGCAATGGGGCATTTGCAGTCCATACATGTGGTAATAAGGGGAGAGTCCCTCTTTCCACCCACAGGTTTTGCATCTTACTGTGTAAATCAGATCCATCGGGGTCGCCCTGTGGCAGATGGAGCCAAGTCTCTTCCTTCCCCAGATGGAAGGAGGAGTAAATGGTAACAGGCTGGCAATGGTTGCTGTAGACCAGTGTTATGCAAGCTGTGATTTGCACGCAGCTGCTCATCTGTAAGCCAGGGCAGGTGACAGCAAACATAGCAGAGCTACCTACCCTCTGGTTATGGGAGAGGGAACATGGCTCTTCTGGCTACCAGTGCCCATTAAAGTGTGTGTGTAATTAATATTAAAAAGTGTGGTTTTGCAAAGCAGTACTAGTTTGGTTTAGTGTTGAGCACATTGTTTTATTCAGCTTCCTGTCCCAGCCTCCAAGCAATAGTGGGATGCAGGAACAGCAAGGCTGTCTCTTCCCCTGCAATGCTGTGGTGTCCTTGGATCTCCAAATGGGTGAGAAACACGGCTGTGAAGCACTCAACCTGTTGCAGGGGTATTTGCTGAGGGCTGACTGTGGCCACTTGACACACATATCAAGTAGTAATGCTCTTCCATATGTATTTATGCTTTCCAACAGCATCTGGTTAAAACACTGGCTACTGCTTCCTCCTGCTCTTGGTGCCAAGGCAAAGCCTGGGACAAGGGCCTGGCTGCTGCCAGGGAGCTGCTTCCATCTCCTGCAGTCTCCCTGCAGAAAAGTGGGCAGTGTAGCTGGGCCAGCAATCCTGGGCTTTGCTGCTGCTCAGGGAAGGAGTCTGAAGTGACCTGCACAGTTCACAATTGTTTGTTTCTCTATTGATGAAACCACACCTGGAGGGAGAGAAAAAAGATGCCTTATTGTGTGCATTGCGTTGCAGAGCCGTTAGTCGAGAACATGAGCAAGCTTCAAATGGCTTGTGCTGTTCCTGCAACCTGGTAGCTACTCAGAGAGGTGCTGCCTTCAGAGCTGCCTGTAGAAATCTGGTTGTCTGTGTCAGATCTCATGGGTTCATGTGGCTTTGAATGAGAAAGAGCACAAATCTAGCTGGGCTGGGAGAATCTGGCTGGAAATGAGTCCACCCTCCTGGTCAGCCCTAGGGCGGCTCTGCAACTGGGAGAGAGGAGGGAGGGAGGAAAAATCCAAGGCAGATAATGGTGAAAGAATCATTTTCTCTTTTTTTTCCCAACTCAAACATGAAATATCTCCACTTGTTTGGGGCACTTTGAAGGAAAAGAGAGAAAGATATGGGTGTGTGTCCGTTTTCCTGAGCAGTGGGGCAATTAAGAAGCTGATGGAGACTGTGGTCACTACTTGCTTCGCTTCACCCAAGGCCAAGGGAGTCAGGAAGCTTTGAGTCTCTCCCCTTGAAGTTGTTCCACTTTGGATAAACAATTAACATTAACTAGAAGAGGGACTAGTGCTCAGGAAGTCTCATCTCTCACATGAAGACCTGCCAAGCTACTGATTCATGCACACACGTGTGCTCTCTCTCAATGAATAGTTAATGTTTTATTAAAAGTGGAACAGATCCAGGGGGATGATTCAAATCTGCTCCCTGGATCCAGTACTTGGCTTTCAACTAATATGTTTTTTGTTCCACCAAACATCACGTTGCCTCTGCACAACTCCTTCTTCTTTCCCTCCTCTAAATGCCCTTCTTTGTTTCATAGATTTTCATTTGGTTCCTTTCCCAGACCCTGCCCTCTCCTTTGCTCCTTGACCTGGAGAGTAGGAGATCGGCAGCTCCACTAGGTTTGAGGTTATTTGAAGCTGTGGAAGAGCCTAAGGTAGATTTTTCTTCGGAGCTGAGCTAGGGAGAGCTATGGCATTCATGTCCCTGTGCTGTGTCTGTCTGAAGCAAACTCGTGTGTCCCTGGGTGTCCGTGTCCATGCGCCTTCAGCAAGTCTGCTGGCACTTGTTGCTTCTAAGCAGCGTATTTCATAAATGAACATCAGTCAAACCGTAAGTTCAGCCCTTGATGCGTTGATTTTGACCGTTGTCTGTTGCCACCTCCTGCCTCTTCCAGGGCACTTTCAAAACCAGGGAGGTGGTTTCTCCTACAGAAACAGAAATTATAAATGGTGGCTAGAATGGACTGCAGTGCTGGGCTGCCTTCAGGGAAGAACCTGAAGGAAGTGCAAAGCCAAGGCTCCACAATAGCCTTGTTTTTTAGAAGATGAGCCCAACCTAAGCTAAGCTCCTGTCCCAGAGAGTGACTGAATCTCACATGCAGATTGTGAAAGAATTTCCTATGACTGCACACTGTTAGCACAAGCTTTAATGTTTCAAGTCAGGTTTTGTACTAGGATTGTAGATGCAGTTTTCTGTCTCTATGATGACATTAATATGTATGTTGTTACCTAACAGATCACTGTCTCCAAGGATGGAGACAGACTAAGTGGAACTAGTACTGAGGCAGCCAAAGGAAAGGGATGTGTTTGTCTCTGCCCTGGTTGCCTGGTTGGATCAGTCACAACCCAGATGGGAATCAATGGTCATGAGTGGTTTATAACAAGCTCAGTGGTGGAGTGGCACTTACAGGGCTGTCTGCTGATAGAAATTTGGATGTAGCAGTGAGGTTATTCAGTGACCTCTGCTTTTACTCATTCAGTCTTTCTTCTGGCCACCATATTGCTTCTAAGCAGCCTCCCCAACCCTGAAGAGCGCTGCTGTCTGCTTTACCTCCATGTGGGGATAGCAGAGCAGCGTGCAACTGTTGTAAAAACACCCACAGTAACTGGCTCCTTGTCTAACCCAGGCCCCATCTGTTGCAACCCATAGTGTTTGCGCTGATATCCTACAGCCATTAAACTGTTCCATATGGGGAGCTTTGTCATGTATGTAACCTTGCCCACAACAAAGCCCAGCAAAGAAACTATGATGTTAGGAAAAACAGTACAAATCAAGACAGTAGTTAACATACTGGGAGAACATGAACTGGAGTCTCCCAGTAGTAAATTGTAAATTCCAGTTGCCCATTGTGGGTGAAGGGGGAGAGGAATGTGAATACCAGTATAAAAACTTTCATTTTAAACTAACTGAACCTTTTGATAGTGGGGATTGTGAGTTACCTATTGTTCCTTGTGTGTGGTTGATGATCACAATTCAAAATAATAGAAAGCTGTACATTTTTTAACTAACTTTACAAACTTGAGTGCCTACTGCCGCCTTCATGCATGGCTTTGGAGATCAGTCTTAAGCCTAGACTTCCCAAGAGGACTCCCCTTCCTACAACACGTCTAAGTGCCTTCTCTGTTTTGTTGTTGTTTCCCCACATGCACTGTGTGAGTTCCACTTTTGGCAGTCTGAGTAAACCCCCTCTTAGAGGAAAACCTGCATCACACCCTACTAGAGTTTCCACTATAGCACATGGCTTTCTTTTATCCTAAGTAACATTTGAGTTAACCCCAATTTATTTTGCATCACCCAGGTTATGCTGTCCAAGACACTTTCAGCCAAGTCTTGCCCTAGTAGAGAGAAAAATGAATGATGTAATTACATTGAGGTTTAGTGCTTGGTTAAGGGTAAGATCTCACAGGAAAAGCAGTAAAAGGAAAAGTCATTCCACTTTCGGAAAACTGTAGCCAATGTTCCCTTCGAAACTTGACTGCTGCCATTTGCTTTCTATTTTGCCAGTGTTTTTGTGCCTTACTTTGTAAGGGTGCCAAAGACACCAAAGGAAGTGGGAGTTATCACAAATGTGGTTTAAGGTTCTTCTGGGTGCTGTGGTTGTGCAAGGAGTATTCTGCAAGAAAGGTGGAATGGACAGTGCTGCCTTCAAGTCTCCTTCGGGATTGAAAAGTGACAGTCTAGTAGCCCCCAGATAAGAAAATCAATATTTGAAGTAAATCTCCCTCATTAAAGCCATACACTTGGTCATGCTGAGAAAGCATGGCCAAAATGAGCAAAAACCAGCTCACTGTTTTCTCCTGTAAACCTGTGCTTTACTGTTTCAATAGTCATTTTCTGATTAGGTAAAGTTGTGCAAAATACAGCTAATGTACAGTTTTAGCAGGTCTAGTGCCTAATGCTGCTTATCTGACTTAGAAATGAGTACGAAGTAGAAGTAGGAATATTATATAGTGTGTCCCACGTCAGTCATCTCCACGTGTGTTAGCATGTGTCTATTTGCGATGAAGCTGGGAGTCGTAACAGTTAAATACTGGGTCGAAAACCTGCATTTCTGTAAGTTTGAAGTTGGGCCATTGATCTGCTTCCCTCAGAATCCCGTTGCCTTTTCAGGGTTGTTACACAAGTCAAGTCTTTTCCTATATTTTTCTGGTAAAGTCATCATCTTAAGGAGCTTATGCCAGGCAAACTGAAACAATTATGCCACCAGCAGGGCAGAAACTTTCCTATTTATAATAAGAGGCTTAGAACTTGTTAAATCAAAACAAATATAATGGAGAGAAAGAAAAAATGAGAGAGAAAGGAAGAAAAAAAGTAAGTCCAGGGGAGGAAACATTGGGAAAAGTGAATGTTTTTGATGTGGAGGCCAAGCACAAGTGTTCTCTTTCAATAATTCAGATGCAATTAGAAAGATACAGCTGTGAATCATTGTGTCTCCTCTGATGATCTGTGATCCTGAGGGTTGGACTGGAGGCAGCTCTCTGCCCCAGTTCAGAGCATTGTGTTGGATATATAATTTGCAGCTGCTTTCGGGATGCTTGCTACTCGCAGAAATCTCGTCTGGATTTTCTTTATTTATAGACTTTCACGTTGCAGATATTTTAGAATTTTTCTACACAAAGTTGAAAGAAATTCGCTTCATATTCTTTCTGCTCTTAAGGTTTTTTTTCTGTTTTACTGTATCTGAGGTGCTCTTGGCACTTTTTTCCTGCTGTAACTGTCACGCTTTAACTCTCCTTTTTTGTTAATCACTACATTTTTATGGGACTGTGGGACATGTTCCACCAGTACTTTACTTTTCCTCTAGAATGTGTGGTAACTTGGTTTCAAAAGACTATCTTTAGCAAGCCAAGATATTCTAAGGAGGGCTTTTTCCTGTTTTATGAGAGCGGTGTACAGGCAAACCAAAAAAAGCTGGTTCTGAAGCAAGTTGGACACCTTTTAGGGAAAAAAGTTCTCGCTTTATGTGTTTTCTCCTTTGAAGAAAGGAAGCAACTGAAATGTTTCCTCAACTGTGCATCACCTGAAAAAAATCATGGAAATCATGGTTGTTGCTATGTGTTTTCATAATTCATGTGATTCCATAGGGAGCAGGGGTAGTTTGGAGACATGTCCATGCTTTGTATTGGCCATGGTATGAAGACAGCTCCTGTAGAACTCAAGGGCAGCGTCATGCATTTGAACATTAAATTAGCAACACTATAGAGCACGAGAGAGCACTGTGACACATTCTGTTGTTCCATCTCGGTAGGACTAACAAAGAGCAAATTTTCACTTTCTCAAGAGCTTTTTCTATCTGGAGAGCCAAAAAGGTTTGAGATCAGTACTGTTTTTCTCTCCTGTACAGAAGAGACATGTAAAACAATTTGAGATACGAATTTCAAACCTAGGAATATCTGAGTAATTTGTGTCCATATAGCGGCTCCTCCATGGATACAGTCCACCAAGCTGTGTAGGTTCCCTCACCTCTACAAGCAGTGAACAGTTGCAAACAGAATCCCTGGCTCCAGTTAAATCAAGAGAAGATAAAAGCTCCTCTATTTGGAAGAGAGAAAGAAGAGCGTGTGAAATTGTTGTTGACCCTCCCCTCTGTACCAAGGTACCTTCTCCACATCTGCTAAAATAACATTGATCAGTGGTCCAGGTTCAGCAGCTCCAGGACCAAATCCAGGATGTAGGACATCTTCCTTTGACTGCAGTGATGGCTGGATGCTCCTCCTGTGTGTGGAGAGGGCAGAAGCATGTGCTGGAAGAGACACAAGGAGAATACATGTTTATTTAAAACAATTTGTTACATGCATCCAAATACAACAGGCCTCTTGCAACCAGAGAGAAAAGTGCAACAAATGAACCCAGAAAGGTTATTACAGCAATCATTGCACAGATAAAGCCTATCTGGTAAGCTGTCATCCTGCTAGGCAGATACCAGGTCAGCCAGAAAAACAGGCTGCCTTTGTCTTGAGCTGATGCCTGTGTTAGAAATATTTTTTTTTTTTTTTTTGAAGGCATTCTCAGGGGGGCTTTTTTAAACAGAATTTTGGCAATACTAATGATAAAATGCTAGAAATATCTAATCTACACTCAAATTCACTCAGATAATCTTCACTCTGCTAACATAAAGCTACCATTCTGTGACAAAAACATTAAAGACAATAGCTGGAGGAATGCAAAATAAACATAGATGGGGGAAAAAAAAAAAAAAAAAGGAAAATAGCACCATGCAGTATAGATAGAATATCAAGTATTTCCTTTAAAATGAAAACAAACAAAAAAATCCCCATGGAAAAAGAGCCGGAATACTCTGTTGTGTTTTTAATATGCAAGTAGCAATAGTTTCTAAAATGATGTTCCAATTAACTGTGATTTATTTTCTGCTGTTACGCACTTTGCTTTTCCATGACTGTTGTGCTGTGTCCTATAATTGTATCGTAATGACTTTTTGGCCTGAGTATTGAGGCTGTGGCTCTACAGAAACTTCCCACCCGTGGTGAGAAGGACACTCCAAGGCCATGGAGCAAGTTATGGTGCACACTGAGATCCTCTCCGAATGAGTAATTTTGGTCTTGGGGAGGATATTTGTGAAATGAAGCTAAGGATGTCAGTTCTCATTCATAAGGTATCTTGCCTTTTGAAGGAGCCCTTTACAGATGCTTTCCTGCTTGTTCCTTTTACTTGGAAGATCTAAGCTGGGGTGCTGCCCACGACCCTCTGCTCTGCAATCCCATAAATGAGCAGGAACAGGCATTGTAGCTCCAGCTGGCCAGTAAATGGAGTGTGAAAAAAGTGTTACCTTTCTATTTTAAAACAGAGCAGAGCTTTAAACTGCTGTACACAGAGAGATTACAGGCATTAAGAGTAACATAGCATATATCCTGTGTAGCAGATGGCGAGAGATGAATATTTCAGCCTTTCACAATTTTTGCTCCATTTTCCTCAAGTGTTTTATATAGCTCCACTGAGACACCTTAATTGCTACAGGATACCTTCTCTCAGCAAAGATTTCCAAGAGTGCTGCCAGTTTGCAGTGTAGGGAAAGACAATAATTCAGCAAAGCAAGGGCAACATCCTTAAAACAAAGCCCCCCTTTACATTTCAGACTTTTGCTACATGAGACAGTAAGATTATACTCCAGTAAATGAATTTTAAGACAATTCTGAAATTCTGTAGTCTTGAGCATGAGTTAATCATACAGAATGTAGCTGTTGGTATCAACAGAAAGACACCTATTGGTTCACACTGCCTAGAGAAGCTCCATTTCTGCAAGTGAAAAGGGAGCAGACAGCAGAGTAAAGATTCTCTATGCTTACAGGTAACTAGTTCTTAATATGTTAGTTTAGTAACTCCAACTTAATACTTTGATTTCTTGCTGACAATTTGTGGGTAGATTCTAGAATACCAGTGAAATGGAAATTGTTTTTGAGCATGTTCAATAAGATGAAGGACATGGGATAAAAAAAAAATTGTTCAGTAGTGATCTGAAGATAGAGAATGTGTGTTTCGGGGTTTTTACTTTTTTCCCCTTCATAAAAACAGAAATCTTGAAGTTTAATAAGATTCAACCTTAATTATCTCCACAGATGCACTTTTAAAAAAACTGAAAATGTAGAGAAAACCACTCCTTTCTGTAAGCTTATGGTCAAGTTTCTGCAAAAGTCATCTTTCTAGCAATGATGTTGAGCAGGTAGCTGCTCCAGCTGTTACAGATGTGAGTAAATGAGCATGGAAGGATGAAATCCTGTGTTGGGGTTTCCTCTGTAGACTGCTGGGGAAGGAATAAAAGAGATCTCTTTGGGATGGGAAATTCAGACTTTTTTTCCCTAATGAAAAGAAACATGGTAAGCGTTTGGTGTGAAGATCTTGATGATTTTACAGAGGGTACAGTTTTGATAAAAGAGCCAGGCTAAATCCTTTTATGATCACTAGAAAGCATTAGGCAGGTCCTAAAGAAGGTTGAACAAACTGGAGTTTATTTTTCAGGGGAAAAAAAGAAGAAAATACAATAAAAAGAAACTCCAAACCCCAGATTTTCTTCTGGTTGCCCTTAGATAGGTATTTGCCTTAGTCACAGAGAAAGGCTCATTAACGTGGTCAGGAGCTCAGGCTGCCTGTAAGGTAACTCCTTTGCTGGGCTGAGCAGAGGGGCCTTGCAGGATGGAGACAGAGGCAGCATGCAGGGGTGTTGGAAAAGACAAGGAATGAGCAGGAGGCTGATCAGCATGTGACAGCTAATGACTTTAGCTGTAATTAAAGAGCTAAAGTTTGGGCTCTGCTGTGCTTTTAGAGGTGTGTGGGCTCTGAGAGGAGCTGCATGTCCAGCTCCCCAACTGGAGCAAGGATCCTGCTCTAGCAGCTGGTGCTCAGGTGCTGCTTTCTGTGTGGGGAGACAGAGTGATGGGATCAAAAACCTAGGATGAACCTGCAAAACACACCATTTCCTCAAACATAAAGCTCATTAAGCAGCAACATCACAGCAGCTCCTCGCTTCAGCTTGAAGTCTGTAATTAGTCACATCATTTCTCTTTTAAATCCATGACTCCCCTAAAAATCTGTCCCTATTACAAATGACAGATCAGTATTATTTGCCATAATACAAACTCTCTAGTTCTCTTGACACAGGTAATAATCATTTTCGAAGGTTTTATTTTAATACATATTTTAGGATAAAGAAAGGTTTTATTTGGTTATTTCTTCCTTTTTTAGATAAGATTTTCTTTTCTAGTGCTTACAGTTCTGGTTTCTTAGCAGATAATGGTCTCCCTTTTCCTCCTCCTTAGGTGGTGTATATTTGTTTAAGCTGCTATGGAGGGCATGGCTTTTATATGTACAATGCTTGAACATGGGCAGATATAACTGTTGTTGTAAAATCAGTCTCTCAGTACTTGGGGCAAGTATTTGGGGCTGTTTCCTCCTTTCAGGCCATGGTATGAATATAGTCTTTCATATCACAGCCAGAATCATTGAGGAGCGTCAGAAGGAGACGTTCTTGTTCTGTGCCCATCGCAGGTGACAGTGCTGCAGCACAGGGAATTTATTCTTCCCATTTCCTCCCACTTCTAATGGATGCATGCAAAGGCCGGGGCAAGGTTCTTCTTGCCTGGTTGGTGTTTGTGCTGCTCTAAGCTGAGCTTGCTGGAGGACGGGATGCTCAGGATGCTCCGGCCAAGCCTGGGGTCTTCTCTGTGGCACCATCCCCATGGAAAATGTACGCCTGGCTGCTGCCATCCGCCTTTTGCTGCGGGCTGGAGCGCTGGTGCTGCCTGTTAGCAGAACGCCTGCTCCTGTGTCTGGGAGACACCCTCTCTTTAGGGAGAAAGCAGGGATGGCAAATAAATGATTGCAGATAACGTGAGGATGCTGGAAGAGAGGCTGTAGCCTCCAGGCAGGGCAGATGCCACTTGCGGCTTGATTCAGCTGCCTACAACGGGGCATCTAGTGCTGTTCGAGATGTCCCAGAATGTCCGAGATGCCTGCACAGGGCTGGCAGAGAGGGCACGGGAACAAGGGGAGGTCTCTGCCATGCTGGAGACTGGGCATGCCAGTGCTGGAGTATCGAAAGGGCATGGAAAGCCTGGCTACTGCGTTGGGCTCCCAGCTGCGGTGCTGGAATTAAAACGTGTTCCCCTTCTTGGTTGAGCTGCTTTTTGTAGCTATGTACTATTTGTTAGTAAGAACACAGTCTTGAGCTTGACTTGAGTCTGATATTATCACCATATTTTAGATGCCTTTTTACCTTCTTTTATAGAAAGTTAAGTAGTTATGAGAATTAACAGGTATCTAATAATATTTGAGCTTTCTTAGCAGGCCCAAAATTACCAGTAACAGAAGCATTGCAAGCCAGGGCTTCCTGCAAGGCACTGGTTTGCAGTTATAGGAAGAGGCCTTTCCTTGCTCACGTGCAGAAGGACTGTGTTCCCATCTGGTGTAGGGCTTGTGGCTCTCCCTGTCCCTTAGGGACGGTCACTTGCTGCCTGCTGGGGAAGATGGAGGGGTCTGGACCCCTCGGGCAGGCAGAGCCCGGAGCAAACATGCAGCATCCATAGCTCCTTCCATGCATCCCATCTTGTGTGGACCAGGAACGCTGCTTGCAGCCTCTCCCCGCTTCTGGTTCTTGTCCCTTCTCCCTCATTGTCATCATAAACGTGACAGGCGATGCCGCCTCGTGCACCCGTCCTGCCCCGGCGGGGACACCTGCAGCCCGAGCGCCCCTGCAGAAACATCCCTCGAGGGAACAGCTCTCGGTTTCATGAGCAGCTTCCCTTTCAAGCCTCGGAGAGGCCAGAGGAGGGGAGGGGACGCCGGCTTTGACACCAGCCCTGTGTTGTTGTTCAGGGATTTCATGGAAGAATGTTGTGTCTGATTTTGTGGATTGTCAAAATGAAGCCAGATGGCGGTGGATTAGCCGTAATGCCGCGCTGTTGTTCTTGGGTTCCTGACTGCGCTTGCCCCGCAGGCGGGCAGCCCTCCCTGGCCAGCGGCCCCGCTGTCCCCGGCCACCTAGGGACTCATCCCGGCTCTGCCGGGGGCCGCGGCGGCCTCCGAGGAAGCTTCGTCCCGGTGAGCACCCTTCCTTGCGGACCGCTTTCCTTTCTCCGCGCCGGGCTGGCGGGCCGGGGCCTGGTTGCCGCGCGCTGCCCCGCCGAGCCGCGCATGCTGCAGCTGCACCAAGGGCCGCGCGCCGCCCGCAGCGGCCGCGCTCGGGAGGCCCCCGTCCCTGCGGATCCGCGCCGGGGAGCTGCACTGCCTGGTGTCGGGAAAGGCGGGAGTTCAACTGACGTGATTCCCGTGAGGCGCTGGAGTGAGGTCCCCTCCAGCCTTGAATATTCTGTGATTCTGTTCCGGCCTTTTGTTGATTCTTTGGTGTCTAATAAGGGATATGTTTATGCCTCAGCCTTCCCTTCGACACTCAAGGGGGCTCTTGTCTCTATTAGACTGCATTATTTTAATTATACTTACGGGCATCTAGTATCTCATTTGGTGAAGTTAGGCTACAGAAAATAACCAACAGGTTCTGAAGATACTGAGGGAGATGAGCAGACATGCGCTGACAGACAATGTGGTGGCCAATATTTGGTTTCCTTAAGGTGAGGAGTAAATTATTAATTAGGGTGAACTTAA
>JAVCKT010023533.1:18903-40534 GCA_032273925.1 Rhynchotus rufescens
TTACTATTTACCCTCAGCAGTATTCTTTGTTTATAGTGTGCGTTTCTCCCCCTCAAAGTCTTCTCCTGTTTTTCCTCACTGTATCCTCCTGTAATATCCCCTTTGGAAGCTCTTTTCATAGAGTGTTTTAGTGTTTTTTTATTATTTTTTTAAAAGGTTCTAGAAACTTCCTTCCTGTCATTTGTGTTCCTCCTCAGATGTCAGAATCCAAGATAATGGTCCATTGCTGATCCTTTAGGATAGGAGGGGCATGCAGTGGAGTTTGCAGTCCCCACACACTCAACAAGTCAATGTACTTTACACATGATGAGAGGGACATAGTGTCTACCAACAGTAGTTCACTGTTAGCCAATACAAGGAGCAGACATTGAAATTCAAGGCAAGCGTTTTGAAAATGGTCAGTATTTTCTGATCCATTTCCCCACATAGAAAGCAAACAGATCTCCCAAGGAACTTTGTGAACATGGTACAAATCTAAATACGAATGGCAATTTGGCGCATACGAGTGGAGTATGAATATAGACTTGTTCTGCCAGTCGCAGGAACGTGCGTCAGATTCAATGTAAAGGGGTTTTGCCTGAAGCCTTTGACAGAGACCCTGTCTCCGTGTGCTCCTTATGGAGCTGGGAAAGCCTGAGAGCTTCGCACAGCTCCCTGGTAAAGAAGCAAGAGGAAGGGCTGGCAGCATTGAAGGACTGATAGCATTAAAGTACTTTACATCAGCCTTGAACCCGTGGAGATTTGAATTCATCTCCTGCCATTGTATTATGTATCATCAAAAAATGTTGATGGCCTTGTCCCGATCTTGCTTGCTGTCACAGTTCTGTAATGTTTCATCACATGTGGTCTAGAGGCTAAAACTAGAACAGCAAAATGTTATTGACTGTCACTGAGCCAGCTGAGATTCAAGTAGCAGAACCGTGGTGGAAGCATTTTTTAACAAAACTTTCACAACGTATGTCTTGTTTAGACATGAAGTTTTAGCTAGGAGACTGATAGATGTATGAAGCACAATTATGGTAGTTGCTGGAAGCATTCAAATACATTTTCTGTATCAAGGAGCAAAGGTGGAAGCCCATGGATGATTAAGACTTGCTCTATGTGGGACAGGTCAGCAAACCAGCTTTTTTTCCTCCACTTTTTTAAAGCCTTTAGGTTTCTAAGTAGATCATATTAAGGTAAAGAAGCACTTAATCATTTGAGCCTTACATTGCATCTCAAAGCTAATGGAATTCCCTTATCAACATCTCCCAATTTGCAATGGTTGTTGCTAAAGAAAGTTCTGTGTGCATAAATACATAACATGTGCATGTTATACCCTTCATTTATGCAAAGGAAAACATGTACATATATATGTGTGCTTGTGTGTCTTCACGTATTTTGCTTCTGATCTAATTTATACTTTATGCATTGCACTCTTCTTCACATAAATGAATTACCAATTTAAGCAATTAATTTGCATGTAAATGAAGTTCTGCTTAGATTGGCGCTTAACTCATTTAGTAGAAAAGAGAGAGGCTAATTACAAAATGTGCACCATCCCATCTGTTGAGTTTGCTTGGTCAGCTCTTTGCCTCAGTCTTCAAGGATAAAATGTTCCCAGTGAGACAAGCTGGACTACTAAGCAACTAGTGTCTTGAAAACATCCAACCTTCTCCAAAGAAAATGACCCCTTCCACTTGTTCTGTCCCACTAGCTGATGCCTTGTGATTTTTCTGTGGATAAATTATGGCTTTATAGTGTGTGTGTGACCCAAAGGAATGCTTGCGCACCTGGAAGCACATCCATTTTTCCAGTAATGTTAATTAGTCTAAAGCAAGAGAAAATGTTTCTGAATGAGAAGATACCTATCTGCCTGAGCTAAGAATGGGGGGCCTATAGTGTCTTGAATTTGCAACTCTCAAAGTTCCTAAATTCTACATGGAAAATAAGTATAATGAATAAAATAGAGCTCATTTTCCTTGAGCTGGAATGTGTGCAGGTATAACGCAGTGTTTGGGGAAGTCAGGAAGGGCTGAATGCAACCTGCCTCCACAGAGAGCTGCTCTCCTTGTCCCTTGATGGGAAGGTGGCCAGCAGTGGGTTGATGCACAATGGCTGGTACATCTGTCTAGATTCCATATCTAGCTTCCATATTATTCCATATCATATTTTTCTATATCTTGCTTCCATGTTTTTCCATATCTAGCATATCTGGAGCTTCCATGTCTAGCTATGACCAGAGCCAAGCCCTGTGACTGCAATTCAGTGGTAAGTCATGTCTGGGTGGCATAAAGGGTTAGCTGTAGGGATATTTAAAATTGTACTTGCTGAATTATATTACAAAGCCACCTGCAAAAACAGTGATTTAAAAAAAGATAGATGCTGAATGTCATTATTTTTGTAGTAGTGCAGATCAAGTCTCCCAGCCAGTCTCTGTCAGCATCTCCCAGGTCAAAACAAAATCTGTGTTGGTTTTGGACTCAGTGTATACCATGGAGTGAAGCTGAGTGCTGGCTTGGAATATCTGCAGGACCAAAGGATGGAGAGCCTGAAGAGGTGTGACAGAGGACAAAAATCTTGACTACCAGGAACTGCCACAGCTATATTTGAAGTAATAACACACAGAAGGGGGTTGAGAAAGTAAATGTGTTTCAAATTCACCATGTCACGAACAAATTAAATCAGCGTGGTAAAGAATTTGAAGAGCAATGCATTTGGAATAGCTTATATGCTGAGGCTGGGAGTCTCAGTAATAAGCAAGAGGAACTGGAATTTCTAAATGATTAAGGTAAATTTAAGATAATTGTCTCATCAGGTTTCAGCACTAGGGGAACCAGGATCTTTGAATACTGTAAGAAGTGTTTAAGAAGGCTAAGGGAGATAAAAGCACTGGTGTGAGAGGTATGACCCAGTCCATTGCTTCTATATTATGTGGAACTGGGGACTCGAGCAGGGTCTTAAGCAATGCTGTATAATACACTGATTATCAAAGCCCCGGAACAGTGAACAGGAGTGGATAAGGGGTGAGATATTATAAGTCACTGCATAAATCCAGAGGTGGAATGAACTATTAGTGTAGGAAAGAAAACTATGGGGAACTTTACTTCGGAGATCTGCTGAAGGCTTCATTTAACTATCTGTAAAAGCATCACTAAAAGAATACTGAAATACCAGATTAAATACAATGAAATACTAGATACAAAACAAAATGTATCAGACTCAATGTAAAAGAACTTTGTTTTGGATAGCTGGATGATAGAGAGATAAACCTTTCCATGGATTTGAAATTTGGTAGTTGTCTCAGGAACGAGTGATGATGATCTGATTATATTCCAATACTAGTAAAGAAAAGATAGTCCTAATTTTGAACAGGCAGCTTCGAAAGGCCAGTTTCCCAAAGCTGAAAGATAGTCTTTCACTCAAAAGAGAAATGTTTGAATGAAGACCGAGAAGTTTCAGAGAATTTTGTTAAATGAGCAAAACGTTAAGAAAATGTGTGGCAAAGGAATATAGGAATCAGAAATATAGTTACACCTGTGCACACAGTTAAATATATACGGATTTCTGCATGGATCTGCATATAGGGGTATATATAGATGTCTATATGTGAGCATGAATTTACTTATCGATGAGCATGTTTGCATATTTAGGTAAAGCATGAGGCTATTTATCGGAGAAAAAGCAGAGTGAGAAAAGGGGAAATAGGCAACAATCAAAAACTATCTTACAAAGCATAGAAATTACCAGAAAGGGTTAAAGGGAAATCTATTATTAGCAAACAAAAGGAGTTCTAAGGGAACTTTTTTCATTACAAAAGGAACAAAAAAATATGTAGCAATGGTGTAGGCCCAGCAAGGGTTGAGGGTGGAGAAACTGCTACTAGGAGGTGAGCAGAAGGGTGAAATGTTCAGTATTTCCCTCCTGCTTGGGAAGGAGCAAGATGATGTACAGGTATCATAGGAGAATGAGGAATTATTTTCCAGTCCCTCAGCAATTAAGAGAAGGTTAGACAACACCTGCTGTGGGAAAACAGTTTTAAACCAGTAGATGCTGGTCTAAACCTGCAGCTTTGCATCCTTTAAAACAACAACAACAAAAATTGGCTGAGCACTTTCCTGGCCCTCTGATGTTCATTCTTAATAAATTTGGGGAAATTGGAGAAATTTGTTAAGACCAAAGGAATGCTTGTACTTTGCCAATGCTCTAACAGAACAAACAAGATAATTCTGATAACCGGCGGCCAGTCATCCTGACCTCCGTTCCAGTGAAATAACAGAAAAGCTGATATGGGAATTTAAGTAATAGGGAACAGGAATATTGTTAATGGCAGCCATTGATGTTTATATGTAATATGGGTCTTGTCAGGTAAAGCTGACCTCTTCCTTTTTAACTAAGGTTATCTGCTTAATAGGGGCAATTGTATAGGTGTAATAGACTTTGAAAGATGGTAAACTCAGTATCTTAAAATATGCCATCCAAAAATGAAGCACTCCGCATTCTTGCATAAGTGAGTGTCATCAAAACTGGTGTATCAAAAGCAGTTAATATGCTAAAAAGCATATTTCTGTGATATTCTGCAAGGACTGGGGCTAGGCTTGCTTCTCTTAATGCTCCCTTCCTGATCTTGCCTGAAAAAATCCTGCATCAGGCACTGATGGGAAAAGCCCAGCACAGTGCCATAATACATAATACAGCAGCTGGAATTGCCTCACAGGTGTAGCTTGGTCTGGCTTAACTTTTAAAAAGTTAAGTGCAAAATTGTAAAACTGGGGAGAAGAAACACACTATCTACAGAATAGATAAGAAATAGAAAAGGCAGCTCTGGAGAAACAGACTCTGGTGAGATTTTTGGAGATCTTAATTTTACAAACTCAGAATGCAACCCTAGTCCAAAGCCAGAGCAAAACATCTGATGTGATCCTGGAATATTGCTCTAGCGGAGACCTAAGAGCTCTCCCTGAGGCAGACCCCACAGCACTGGGTACCAGTGCGAAAACAGGGACAATTTGGACTCTGGGAATTGGTCTTCAGCTGTAGAGGTTAGGTCAAGGACTGGCTGTGCATGCCACATATGTTCTCTAGTACAGTCTTAAACAATTCCCTTTACGATGTGTAAAAAGTGGGATGGAGTGAGTTAGAGGCTTCTTGTGCTAGAGGCTTCCTTTGTAATTAGGAGCAAGTCAGAGGCTTTCTGAGAGACCCTGGCCCTTTTCTCATTCCTGACTTTCTAGGTAGGGTAAAACTAAATATCTGCTGGAGATGAGTGATGGGGAGACCTGTGGGAGGCAGTGGGCAAGAGGAAAGGAGCCTTCTGGGCAGGCCTGGGCAGTCATTGTGTTGGGGCAGCACTGACATCTGAAGTGCATCAGAGCTGTTCTGTCTCACCAACACCATTCACATGGCCATGGGTCAGGATCCATCCTGCTGTGAACTTCGAGATAAATGTAATTGTCATAGGATTGGTTATGCAATGAGCTTGCTTTTCAATTTAACTAATGAATGTGCCGAGAGGCCACACTAATCTTATCACTTCGATGTTTTCTCCCCAGGGAAAACATATAGAGCATTGCTGTCTGTAACGGTATCCTCTCGCAACAGCCAGAGTGATTTTGCCACTTAGATGTTTTTCTTTTACAGCTCGTGTTTTCAGAGGTTTTTGTAGGAGAAAGAAGGGCCCTGTACAATCTTCACTGGAGACTGTACAGCTGGGTTTGCAGGTGCTTTGGTGTGAGAGGCCTTGCTGATCAGTGCTATGAGGGCTTTTTGGTAGGATAATTTTATTTGCTGCTGACAATGTATTTGCCCGTGTTGCTGCTCTTTGCCCAGTAGAACCATGCTTGATCCAATGTTTTTTCAGCCTTGGAAAGCTGCTCGTTTGAGAAAGCTGTAGCTCTACCTCTGATTCTGTGATTATTTCATTAATTGCTACCAACAGAAATTTTTAATCCTGTGGTTTTAATTTTTTTACTGTGTTCATGTTCTTCTCAAGAGCCTGTTAGAAAATTTAAAGATGCGAGATGAGGCCACAGTAAATTTTTATGACAAATGAAGCATTACTTCCCAGAGTTATGTACACCATGTAAGATCCTTGCCCTCTGTAAACTACACCGAGAAGTTCAGCTTTGTAAGTCAGCATCCTATTTGAGCTGTCCCACTGCAGAGGATTATTAGTTTAACATTGGTGATTAATGACTAAAGAGAGTCCATAGTTTCATTTCCAAGCAGACTGTAAATGGCATTCAGTAATCCCAAGGGAGTCCAGAGTACAAGTGCCTGGCAATCTTCCTTGCTATGTTTTGTGATCCAATTTGAAATGTTGACCTTCCATAAAAAGGAAAGCAGAAGGGGGAGTGGAAATGATGGCAGTGGCTTCATTCTGAAGTTGTTTCTAAATGTTTTGAATTTTGTTTTGTTTTCCCCACCCTGGAGTTTGTTTCTCCTCTCCACGTGCCTTTGCAAGCCAAGAAGCGCGTGTGGCTCAATGCCACCACGCCGCTGCCAGATGCGGCTGTCTGCCCGCCCCTTCTGCTGCTTGGGGATGTTGGGACAGGCTGCAGTGCCCCGTCCCTCCAGCCGTGCCACCCCATCACCTTGACCCCCTAGGAGTCGGGTGGTAGCAAGTGGAGGTGCAGAGCGCCCACTGCTCCTCGCTGGCTTTGCCATTGCTCCTGGAAGGCTGGGCCTGGCCGTGTCCCTCCCAGCCACGGCCACCACCTCTTCCCAGGGTGCTGCTCCAGGCAGCCAGCGAATGCAGATCCATCCCTGCAAGAGGTAACACGTGTTTTCAAAGCCTTCCTGTCCCTCAACATGGAGGGTAGGCGCTGGATTTTAACCAAGTTATAAATTCTGTAACAACTGTGGGACCCTAACAGCAGAAGCTTGAGTGGTATGATGGGCCCCATGCTGACGTCCACCCAAGGATGCTGCAAGGAGGGTATGATTTGCTGTTGTGGGGACATACTCAGCAGCATTAAAGACTTGCCTGTGTGCGCACAAGCTCAGTCCAGGGATATAACGTGCTGGGGACTGGTCTTATATTGCTGGTCCGTGCTGGTTTCATGGGACTTCAGAGAAGGTTTTTGTGGAGGTGGCAAACCAATCTGCTTGAGGTAGTAAGGGTCTTGTCAGAATCCAACACAGATGGCGTCCATCACGGTGCTATCATCTTCACATTTGCTTAGTACAATTTTCAGTCATTTGACCTGACTAATCTTCTAACTTAATTTGCACAGAGTGTTCTGCCAATGGATATAATATATGTTGAAATGACTTAGCGGGAGTAAGTAAATGAGTAAGTTGAATGTAACAGTTTATAACGTGTTGGCCTTCTGTGAATAATTTCAGCAGTAGTGAGGTTAGGGTATTTTCAAAAGGAAAGGCCTCTTGTTATGCCTGCAAGTAGTCTTTGTTTCCCCCTATGTATAAGTTGGGGCAAACTCTACAAATCTGTGTTAAAAGTAAATGCAGCAAAGCCTTTAACTTTTTTTATTTATTTTTGCCTGCAATACATGAAATTTTACTAGGGAATTAGAAATTTATAAAGCTGGCGGCACTGCAGCAGTCAAAGCTGTGAGGTACTACTGTCATTTCAGTGAATTAATCATAGTAGGAAAATATACTTTTCTATGTTGCCGGTGAAGAAACTGTAACAGAGCATTTAGCCAGTTTCAGGCAAAAGAGGGAATCTGTAAATTATGCAGTAAAGAGCCTTCACTTCAGAGGAGACCCTTCTGTGCTCTTTCCCAAGGAATGAAAGGAAGGTTTAGCATGGGATCTTCCACCAGGAGGTACAGATCAGTGGCTCTTTGGTCCAGATTCAATAAATAATTTGCCTTTCAGGGAAGTAATTTGCCTAATCTGTGTAGGGAAGCATTAATGCCACGTTCTAGAGTGATGGGTTTGGACAGAAAAGGATGCCCCAAAGGGCGAGGAGGAGAATGGAGCGCGTTTCTTTCTGAGCAGAGGCTTAGAGATGGACTGAGAAGGAAAATGGGAAAGTGTGGCCTGAGTTGGGAAAGGCTATTTAAGCAAACTTAAGCAATAACACTGGCAAGAGAACAAGTAAGTTTGAACTGGCCCTTAGTCTGGAAACTTAGAAAAAGGCTCCCAGCAGTGGGAGGGGGCGAAATATTGGCTAGTTTCTAAAATGGAAACTCAGCCTGAAGCTGCGTGTGTCTGATGTGGTCACCTGTGACAGCAGGGCTCTGCGCTTTCCGATCTGGGGCCTAGATCAGCCTAAGGGAGACCTCCCGTGCGAGGAAGGGTTTAAACACATGCTTTGCTCTGTGGGGATGTATTTGCTTAACGTTTAACCTTCTGCAGCTTAAGGATGTTATTTTTAAAGTACATTTCTCATGCACGGTTCAGTGTTGGCAGGCGCCGGGGCCTATGTGGCCCAGCAACGGCTGCAGGCACCGGGTCCCGTGCAGGCCCCGTCTGCCCATGGCCACCGGTAACAACCGGGGCAAGAGCAGCAGCTCCTCTCCCGTGCACCGGGCCCGGCATGTGGCCGGCCCTGCTGCTCTCCACGTGCCTTTGGGCCGGGCCACATCCCACGTCTCCTGGAGCAGCTCAAGGCAGAGGCCACAGCGCTGCCGGGGCACGAACAGCAAACCCGACTGCGAACGAGGATCCGTCAGGCCTAACGCACGGCTGTCGTGCTTGTCAGGAGGGCTTCATGGGTCCCTGGGTGATTTTTAGAATAAATGTTTAACAAGGGGGATTTTATAACCTCAAGTAGCAAGTGTGCTTCTAAAATGTTTGCAAGGAAACAAACCTGCATGGAATGAACTGGAGACCAAGACCTAGTAGCCATAGATGTTTATATTAAGGGCTACTGTGTGTCTGTTTTTACCATGTACTAGAGTTGATTCGTTTTGGGAAAAACGCTTTCTAATGTGTCTATCTCCAAAATGAGCCATCCTTCCGGAATAATACTTCCTTTTGTAGCAAGGAAAAAAAAACAATTTTTATGGCTGAAGTTTTTGCACAGGGATTCACACAATTGGTTGGTCAGATTTTTTTTTCCCCACTCAAAACTTTTTGAACAAAAGAGATTTTACTTTCTCCTTTGAAAATTGCTGGTCAGGATGGGGGGGGTTTAAGGGGAGTTTAAAGTAGTTCTTATTTTACATTTTTCAGAAAAATCTCTTTATTTTTCTGCATTGTATTTTTAGCAGCTGATACCTTAAAATTTCTCTTCCATGGTTTAAATCCTCACTGCCTAAGCAAATTCCATTAACTGACTCATGTTATTGTTCAGTAGTACCTGCCTGAGCATAGCATTGTTTTTTGTTTTGTTTCTACTTTAATCCAAAAATAATAGAAGAGGGCAAGACAGCAGGACCCACCAATTAGATCTGTTTAGTCTTTAGGAATCACAGCCTAAGTCTTCCCCAAGTCCTCTGCAAGGAAGAGCTCTCCTGGCCAATGTGAGACTTCACCTTAAAAACAAAAACAACCAAGCAAACAAAAACCTCCTGAATTTTCAGACCTGCCATAATTCGTTAGTGACAGTGCCCATGGACCATGACCAGCGCCTCAGCTCTGTGCCCTGGACTAACATCTAAATTGTCCCTTGGAGTGTGCAGGAACAAGGGGAAGGCCCCATTTCCAAAGCATTGAGATGGACTAAGTGTGAGGATTAAAGTGGGTGGACTTGCAGGCCACATCTCCCTTCTCCAAGGGAGTGCCAACAAGATTCCTTTATCTCGACATAATTTTTAAGACTCTATTAAATCTGCACCAGCTTGTTTGTAAAGCTCAAAGAAATGCAAAGGAAAGCCGAAACTGAACTTTGGTATATGCCGGAAAGAAAAATAAAAGCTTCAAATTACATTGCTGCCTGAGCAGCTTGCACATGTTATCTGCTTCTGGGATAAACGAGGGTGTGGGTTGCTAAACCTTAAATTGCTGAGGTTTATGCAATTAACCTTTTCTTTTTTCCCTTCTGCGATGGCATAGGCCTCCCTGCGTGACATGGCCAGGAGATGCTTCCTTCCTGCACAGACCGGGCTGAAAGCTCAAGGCGTCTTGGGGCGGGTGGCATCTGCTGAAGCCCTCAGCTTTTCCACCTGCAGGGATCCGCAGCAGCACCCGGCAGCCGTGGGCATGGAGAAGAGGCATGGTGAAGCCAGAAGCGTGAGTCTCAAGACTTTTACTGGTTTTGTTGCTTTCATTTTTACCCTTCTGTCTTTTGCGGTAGAAGGGAGTGATTCCGTATTTCGGCCTCTCCTGCTAGAAAGTGCCACACTGCAAGGCACAGGTGAATTTTTACTGCTTCTGGTATTGGTAATTAAGTCTTGCCATAATCTAATGCATGGATTGTTTTCATAATCTCACGGAGAAGGGTTTACAGTTTAACGTTTTTCCTGCATTTCCTGGTAGCTGGTGTTAAAATGCTGCTCACATGCATACTTAGAAATTAGTCTGTAGGAAATGCCATGCTTAGGTCATTACCTTTTCGTTAGCTAGACATGTTCTGTTTTCAGTCTTCTTTGTTAAGAAAGTCTAAGTCTTCAGTAGACAGCATCCAACCAATTATCTGTGGAGAGCTCCTGTATGGACTGCAGCTATTCCAGCAATCGCTTAAATTTTTTATAATTAATTTACTATAAATGTATTTATACTTCTAGCAGTCCAGTTCTTCCCATTCCTCAAGTTACACCCCACAAGGTAGCACTAGAACCATTGGACATAAATGAAGACTAAATCACCCTTACTGTATCTTGGAGCTCGAGTTTAAATGTGTATCTGCAGCTGACGGGAAGGGAGAGAGGAGCTGAGTTTTATCTTTGATAAATTCATGTTGTTTCCTATTTGCTTAAACTTATACTCAGTTTTTAGCTCAAAATGTTTTGTAATTCAGTATTGATATTTGTAAAGACTTCAACCCCACGGTTGTATATGTGTGTGTGTATATATATATATATATATATATATATATATATGTATAATTTCTTATAAATGGCTACCAGTAAGCCTGGTTGCTTATGTTAAGATACAGAATATGCCTAGATGTGCCGATCTATGATAAGAATACACACAAGTACTAACAGACCAAAACATTTCCTTCAAGTACTTCTTAGACTCCAGGTCTAAGCACATAAATCATTCAGATTTGTAAAACTAAGCTTTTTTTTTTTTTTTTTTTTTTTTTTAATCCACCTCCCCCCCACTGAATATATATGATCTACTTGCATCAATGTCTTGGGTGTTTTGGTGTCTACTGAAAGCAGGAGAGGAAAAAAAAATCCAGGAAAGGTATGTGCATTGCACTTGTAATTCAGGATTTCCCCTGAATGCCTGAGGACTAGGTAGGAAAAGTTTCCTTCAGCAGAAAAAAATGCAAATAAATCCTAAATGTTCCTCCTGGGAAGTACACAGTGCAATGTTTGTTTTTTTCACCTGTAAAAATGGAGTGCTTGATCCCTCTTCACTCCATCCTCTGAAGGGTTTGTCATTTGCTCTTCCAGATTTGCACCGAGAAAATATCAAGCTGTGCTACTTAATAGAAAAACAACACTCTTTGTTATGTTATCTACCACTGTTAGAAAAACACACTGCTAATCTGTAGCTGAAATGCTAGGATTCACCCTAAGATATTTGGAGAGTCGTTGACTTTTGAGGAGCTGCATCCTCAATACTCCAATTCACTTTTCTGAGACTGAAAATTCTTCTTAAGGAAGTAATCTGGTACTAATTTACTATTTTTTACTCTTTACCCCAGACCTCAGAGCCTGTGTATATTTTCCAAAAATACAAATTAAAACAAGCTGGGGAAGCTTTTCTCTCAGCTGATTTTTCTCTTGCCACCTGAAACTGTTCCTTGTCCTGCTGCTAATTCCTTTGATTTGCTTAGGGCCCTGTTCAAGTCTCCTCCTCTCATATAACTCTTGTTTTTGAGGGGATGTTCTAAGCCTGCACTCGAGCATTAACTGCATCAGGACACTATTGCAGCACCAAGTTGGAAAGAGGCATGTTCTTGGCTCAGTGTTACGTCTGTTTTTTAGCAGGGAAAATTGAATTGTCTTTTGGAAGAACTTTGAAGGGGCCGGCGTCTTCCCCCAGGATAACTTTGCTTTTGCAAAATGCAAATAAATCTCGCACACAGGATGAGATGATAGATTAGCTTCGTTTCATTGCAAGCCAGTAAATCAGGCAACGCTGTTTCCAGCGGGAAAGCAAAAAGCTGAGGGCTTTCCCAACAAGAGACCTTCCTCCAAGGTGGCACTGGTGGGAAGCGGTCGGATATTTCGGGAGCTGTCACTCTCATGTCTCTCTATGACCTCGGGGCTCCAGCTGAGGCTGTAGAAAAGACCATTATTTGACCACATAGTTTGTTTCTGTATCCAGTTCACTCGGACACTTTCACCTTTACTAAATGCCCAGAGGACAGCTAGTGGTACTGGGTGCCACGGCCTGTGACTTTGCATGCTGTTGCATGTCCCTCTGGAGAAACACCAGCTACTTATTTACATAGAAACCTAGGAGCACCTGGAAACTTCCCTGCTTCTCCAGTGCCCCCCTGCAGCCTGCTTCTTGGGCCTCCTGCTTCACTTCAAAGCACTTCAAATGTTGAGCTTAAAACAAGGAGGCTTAATTAAATGGTATTTAGCAGCCAGGCTGGGCTGGTAATTTCTTACTAAGGACTGACAGCTGCTTCCCTGGCTGTTGCTGTTTTAGGAAAATGGCTTGTCTGGAGACTGGTTAATTTTTACTAGTATTGGATATAGTTATTGTCAAGTTGACATTTATCTTTTTCCCAATCTTTTGCTTCACATATTTGCGGAAATGTGGTATAATGAACTGACGAATTTTTTTTGCTTTTTTCTTTTAAAAAAAAGTAATGCTCTTATTTTCTTTGCCCTTCATCTTCAAAGCTGATTTTTGCTGTTGGTTGTTTATATTTAACAGTACCAGTTCATGCAGGATTTTGCAAGCAGAACAGTGTTAGAAAGTATGCTGTAGCACAGCTTTGCTTTTTCATAGCTTTTCAGCGTGAGGAATCATGCTGCTGCTATTTAAGAGGCTTGTAATTGAAGGTACAAGACCAGGTACCAAAAAAAAAAAAAAAAGTAGAATTTGGGGCACTGAAAGAGCTATGATTTGTAGGGGGAATTTGAAATTACAACAACAACAAAAATCCCTTTGCCTGCATGCATGCATCAGCTCACATCTGACTGTGGTGTGCCCTGACAGGAAGCAGAGCAGTTTGAGCACGTAATTCCTAATTGGTTTCTCATCAGGGATTAAGCTGTGCAGAATTGGTCCCCACACCCACAGAACTGGTTCTGGAAGCAGACACTGGTTCAGCCACGGGCTTAGCCATCTTTCCCAGGCTGGTGTCTCTCGCGTGTCCTGGCTGACAAAGCCTTCTCAAGCCTCCTTGTTTTGAGGAGAGTGTTACAAGGACATGGGCAGCACATGTGTGCTCATTAGCAGGGCACTTTGTGGGGGGACTTCCCATGGAGCCTGAATTAAGGTGGTGATGAATCAAGTCCAGTAAGTACCATGCTCAGCTATGCAGTTTCCCAGCACGGAGCGGAGGGCAGAACCAGCTTCCAGAGGATGTGTTTTGGCAGTTTAGGACTCAATCCCTAATAAACAAACATTACTTGCTGATACATTTATTGGACAGAGATGCTGGTCACCATTCTGCTACAGTGACCTGGTACAGAAACTATTGCACAACCTCAGCTTGGAGAGTGCCTTCAGCTTCCACTTCTGCTGGAAATACTTGGTGTGTCCCTAGCCCTTTTTCTCTGAGAGCAGGTAATAAACTTTAGTGCACAGCTCATTCCCAAGGAGGCAATAGGCCCTACTGGCAGATACTAGCAGGCACTCTCAGCACTGGTGAATAAGGGCAATAACTGAGTGAAAGAGTGTGTGCTATTTGCCCAAACCCCAGCTCTCACTCTGCGATGGGGTAGCAGGGGATGTTTTCGGATTGAGCTGTTGTAAAAAACACAGTTAATGATGTTATTTTCACACAGCTCTTCAAAAGGGATTTTTTTTTTTTCTGATCAGAACTAGCTTAATCGGTCTTTCTTGGGGTGTGTATCCAAATGGGAGAGGGAGGAAACAGATACAGATATAAATTAAGTTATAGATATTTACAGACCTTAAAACTTAAAGTATAGACATAATTATTGGAGCTGGATGTGACTTTGCTTTCCCTGTTTGAACAAGTCATACTGGAGAGCCAGAGGCCCTTTGCTGATGCTGTCCCCCTGAAGGAGACGATGCGGTCCCAGAGGTCCAACATCCTCCAGCCCTTTTTTTTCTCTCTAGCTCAGATCTCTCTGAGCATCTCGCTGTCACATCATGGTGTGCAGGAGTGGGAGCAATAAGCTGTCCCTTCCCTGCTTGCCTAACTGCTCCTTGGGATATTCCTGAAAAAAAAAAAAAAGTTCCCACAGGGTGTTGTGTTAATTCATTATGAATTCATTACGTAGCTTGTAATGCATTAAAAAATTCCTGGATAGGAAGAGCCCGTGTAAGGATACAACATAATTAATGCATAGCTTGCTCTATGCGATATGTTATTAGTAGGAATATCCATCACATGTGCTGTGATTTGTAGCTATTAAACATTATCTCCTGATCACACGGCTGCATGGGAGCAGGCTGCTGGGCAGCGAGCTCCAAGCTTTGCTGGGAGTCCCTGCTGGAGCAGGGGGTTGCACTGGATGGTCTCTAGAGGTCCCTTCCAACCTCAGCCATTCTGTGAAGTTGTCCTCCCTGTAAACCCACCTGGAGGAGCGGGCCATGCCCCACGGCACAACTCAAGTAATAGGCAGCAGCGACGTGTCCCCTGGCGCCCCGGCTGTGTCCCACGCCGCCGTACAGATGTAGCCCGGCCAGTCTGCTCTGCTGACCCACTTGGAGCCTGGAGAGAGGATTGGAAAGAGAGATTAAGATTAAGACTTACTGTGGAGCTGTATTAAGTTAAGACTTTCACATTTCCATACATTTTGCTTTGTGAATTGTGGTGTTATTTTAAGGTAAGTAGGGCAGGCCTGCACAGACCCATACGCAGTGCACGCGGAGCGAGAGGCTGCCCCTTTGCAGGTAGGACGGTTTCTTTTCAGCAAGCCCTGTCACTGTAGCACACAGGCAGCCAGGGTGGCACTTGGCTCCGAACCTCACAGTCCAAAGCCTCAAGGGTGCCCTGGGAGCCACTGCTGCTCATCCTGTATCCCGTGCCTGGGCTCCAGGAAGCCGGAGCACGGTCGGTTGGTGGGTCGCAGGAAAGCAGCTGTTTTCCCTCAGGCCGGGCCGCCAAGGACCGAGCTCAGCTCTCCGCCCACGAGCTTCCCCAGAGCTTGCCAGCTGAATTTATGAAAACCTTTGTTTACCGAAAGCCCTTAAACTTTTATTAATTTCCATAAAGAGGGATTGTCATCCATGAGAAATGCTGCTCTTAGGTAACTATTTCATCCCATGGCAGCGTTGTCTGAGGGGCTGTTCATGTGGATGCTGCAGCTCCTGTAGTGAGTCTATGTCATGTTGTGCCTCTCCTCGCTGGCTGAATGTTTCAGAGGGGAGATTAGGGGATAGGAAGGTGCTCTTGGGGGAGTTTGCACTGGCTCCAGTACCCTCAGGTCACAAAACCGTGAGCAAGTTGGGCAGGTTCTTCATCACTGTTAACAACAGTGCCATATCATACTGCAAAAACACAATAGATTTTGTGCTATAACACTATTTTAAATCATTTTAGAAGTTTCTCTATTTGCCTTTTTTCCCCCCTAACATAACTTTTTGGTCACACAGGTTGATGACTTAGCTGTTGTCTAAAGACTCAGGCTTTTCAAAGAGCAGGAAGCCAAGTGATTTAATCAGGACAAACAAGTCTTCTGTGAGACAAAATGGTCCCTGCTGACACCCTGGGAGCCACCGTGCGGTTGTGCCCTCCATGTCCCCCATGCCCAATCACCTCCTTTTCCCCTTGCACCTTTGCCTTCACACACTGGCAGCAACGAGCAGCTTGATAGAGCCCAAGGAGGTTTGCCCTGCTGTTTGCACGTGGACAGCTTGGAGATGCAAGGGAAGATATGCAGCTGAGGAGGGGCTGTCTTTCCTTTCTGAAAGCCAAGAGGTGCATCTAGCCTTCAGGATGTAGCAAAAAGTGCTTTAGTTGGAGGCCAGAAAGCAAGGGACAAAGCTGAGGACTTCTTGTGGAGATGGGATTACCCTGCTGAGAGTGTGGGCCTCTGGTGGCTGTGCTTTGTAAGGCATGGAAGGTCAAAAGGGGGAAGGGCAGGGCAAGAGGTTTTCTGGCCTTACTTCTCAGGGGTAATACAGGCAGAAGAATTAATGAACGCTATTTCCCCTTGTCTAATATGCTGTAGCTCCTAAGTTTTTCTTGTCATCCAACAGCATGTGTCCAGTTCCTTTTTCTTGCCTTTCTTTTCTGAGGTCTGATATGGTTTGGGATCATTCTGCAGCCGTTCTCTTTGTAGGAACACTATTCCAGTCAAGCACCTATTCTCATAAAATTTTAATATATATGGAGACTTCTGCCAATCACAGAGGGACAGGATGAACAGTTACACACGCATATACACAGAAAAAAAGGCCAGAAGTGCTATTTCCTTAAAAAGCAAAAGAGATAATACTGCTGTCCATAGTTACATGGAGTCAGTGTTAGGCATAAAGTTCATGTAGCAGATGCAGAGGTACTAAGATGTGTACTCTCCTCCATAGCTGTAAGGGGTTCTGTATAGTCTTCACTGACATGCTATACCCTCTGTGGGTCTATATGTGCCGGGGGGTTAGATTGTCCAGGTTGAGAAGAACCTGACCAGAGCACACCAGGGCTCTGTAGAGGGCTGCCCTTCGTACGAAAGCCAGGAGTAGGGTGGACAGGGATGAGCCCTTTCTAAAGAAAGCTGGGGCATGTGGCAGTTCAGCCACACGTCTACAATTTTGTACTGGTTTTCAGCTAAACAGCTGAAAGGAAGCTCATGGTATCTGTGAGGTTGTCTTACAAAAAACAGCTACAGTAATCAGCCGAATGGCAGTGGTAATGCACCTTTTATTACATAACTAGTAATGCAGTTTTATAATTGTGAATGCTGATGTGTTTATGTGAAATGCTAATGGCATTTACTATAGCAATTAGGATGAGCACATATTTAGGAAGCGCTGTAGGAGTCAATCATGATTGCTCACATTGTCTTGCTTTGGCCACATGATTGACTTCCTTTGAATAGCAGAGCATTTGCACTGGAGAAGCAGTTACCCTCAGTCTGTTGGTTTTGCTGCAGCTTCACTTTGTGTCTGCAGTCTGAGTCTGTAGTTCTGGGACAGAGCGTGTGTCAAAGCCTGGTCTCACTGAACTGTAGAAAACTGAAGATATTGAAAATACCCTCTTCCACCGATATAGTACGTGACCATATGAAGCATGCCAGCAGTCAGGCTTAGACATGCCACCTTCTAAGGTAAGTTCATTCATGACGTGCTCCTCATGGTGCGAGTAGCTGAACCGGGTGTCACGTATTCTCTTATTCAAATCTTCCCTTTACTCAGATCTTGTTCAGCTGTTCTTCATATTCTCTCTCTCTTTTTTTTTCTTTTTTTCTGGGCTGAGTTTTTTCATTTCAACATGCTGAGTAAAGTTTTTTATCCACGAAATTGTACAGGAAGAGCAATTCAGGTTTGCGTGGGTGTGTGAGAGGCACAGGCAGAGAAGCAGCGAATATATTTCCATACATTCCAAGCAAAAGTTTCAGATATATAATTCCACAACAAAAAACTCTTTCCAACTTTGGCTTATTATGTAAATTCCAGCATGAACCACAGAGCAAAACTGTCTTTTCAAACAATCTGGTTCTGTTTTCTGAAGTTATTGTGCATGCAGGCACAGCGTGATATTTGTTAGGTTTCATGACTTGAGCTATGACTTAAAAAGGTTGGGGTTACTCACCTACTGTAAAGTACTGCTGGATTTTCCTATTCAGCTGAAAATGTCTTTTATCACCAAAGGCTCTTTGATTGTTAGGCGCACTGAGAAGGATTTTCTGGTTAATAACAATTTTTAAAAATTGACTATCTAAAAGCTGGGGCCTGAGGGAGGAGAGGTTCTGGAGTTCCTGTCTGTTTTCTCAGAGGTGTTCTGCTCTGATGTGCTGAGCTTATAAATACAATTATTTTCCTTTGAGTGCCAGCTCCTTTTTACAATCTTAAAAGAAAAGCTGAATTCTTGCCTGCTAAATGATTATCTCCAGGAACCCTGACTTATCTACAGCTACTGGCTTCTTACCTGGAGGTATGCATCTCATCTCTACCCTTAACAAATCCTATCTGGAGCTGGGCTGCTACTAACTAGATATCAGGCACAAAGGAAATGTGACTTTTCAGTAGACATTTTTTTTAATATATAAAAGGTTTCAGGGGGAAAAAAGAAAGAGAAAAATATTGAGGGATGGTGTTTCTAAGAGCTGAAGAAGAGTTCTTAGATGCCTCCATATTTTATAACATTTTTTGACCAGTTTCAAACCTAGGCAGTTTGACTCACTCCGTTGGTTTAAGTGCAGCTATTGCAAGATTTGTGCAATTTATTTTATGATATTTTTCAACCAGAGGTTCAGAGTGTGAAGCATTGTCTTTTTGGATGAAAAATAGTCCATGATGTGTATTACTAGAGTATGATGTTTTTGACAACACCATATGATGTCTTTGACAACTCTTGTCTAGTATTATGAAACAAGCAAGTTGCCCAGTGCCCCAGCCAAGTAAGTGCTACCTCTGACAGTAAAATGTGAGTATAGAAGCTTTACTGGGAGAGATGCAGTTAGTGGCACAAAATATGGCTCTGTGAAAGCTGGGAGATCTATTGCCGGGAAACAAAATTGATGGTTAAGAAAGGTGCTAAGTTAGTGTTAAAGTGGTGGCAAATGGTGTTATGTGAGCATTCGGCTTGATGACTCATTACAAAGCCCTGAATATGAAGTATAGGCAGAGCATTTTTTATAACCCTGAATCTCACAGGAGCAACAAGGGCTATATTTTCCTGAGTTCTGCACCAACTAATCCTAGACCTGAAAGTTTGGAACTTGTGTTTCTGCACAAGTTACTGTAACTTGAGGGCAAAGCAGGATCTCTGCTCCTTGATGGCCATGACCCAATGTCTCCCCTTGTGTGGGAGAGCCACTAGATGGGGACAGTTCCCACACCTCCCAGCATGCCCATGTTCAGCCACTGGCAGCTGGGCTAAGGAGTCATTAAAGAATTAATTTTATGACTGTGAAATATATGAAGTCTCCTAGTAATTTTATGCTGGCAGTGCTGCTGTCACACGGCTGTTTCCTTCCTTGCCTCTAGACCAGCCCTTTGGACCTCACAGCACCATGAAAGTAAAAGGACTTGCCTAAAGATGCACATTTGTAGACAACAGCCAGTGCAGGTGCTGGGGGACGCACCCCAGCATGTCTTTACAGCTGTAGTTTCACTAACAAGAGCCCAAGAGCTCTGTCAGCTGTACCTCTGCCCCCTCAGTGTCATGTGGTGATATAACAGTGCATGGAAAGTGTCCCCTTTGAGTCAGCAGGTAGTGTTTGTTGTGCACTTTGGTCCAAAAATGAAACAGGGACCCTGACAGCACGTATTCCTTAAGCACATAAATGCAGAAGGAAAATGCCCTACCAGTTGGAGACATTTCTCTAGTGACCAAAATCCATTTTCCTTGCATGCGTTGGCCACTCTTGCCCTTGACTCTCGGGATTTCATTATCCCTAAGCCATGTTCTTTCAGAGCTATTGGAACTAAATTCCCCCATTTTTTAATTCTTTCATGTTACACCTCTGTCTTCTAGTGCAGTTTCATGGGTTTGTCCTTTCACCATTTCAATTTAACCTGGTTGTTGCCCTTCCAGGTCCTATTTCCAGATAACTGTTTCTCTATTTTCGTAGACCTACATTCTCTTCTGTTTGCTCCTTCATTCCCTACTGTGTTAGCTGATTTCTAGCTCCTTTTTCATTGCTTATTTCTTTTAGCCTTGGTGTTTCATTTTAGCTGCCTGATGCCTCTTCCATTTTGTGCCAGGCTGTTTCCAAAAGCAACCTCTTAAATTTGCTGGGTTAATATTTGACAGTGTGAATAGGCAGAAGGTGGAGTTGGAAGCTTTGTCATTCTGTTCAGCAAGCCTTTCTTTTGCTGCACTGGTGCCACAGTAACTGGGATGGTAAGTCTTTAAGGTTGTTTAAATGCTTCAGTGATTGGGAAGGCTGCCTGTACAAGGGGGTGAAGTTGTGTGTGTCTGCTTCACTGTTTTTTTAAACACTCCTGATGGGTGTAATTTCCTAAGCCGTGAAGATGCATGAGATACAAGCTCCTTCAAAGTGAGATATTGTGCTGGGTAACTTTTTTAAAACATACTACCGAAATACTAGCCTTCACAGTGGCCACAGTTCTAGGAGTTACTTCTGTCCTTATGTGACCATTCTCATTGCAGTCTGTGGCTGAAAGTTACTGCAGTATTGACATCCAGGATGAGTGTGTTCTGTCTTCATTGTGTGTACCGTGTTCCTGTGCTTGAGCTCTGTGTTGGACTGCAGCTCGATTTACTGCTGTGCTATAATACTGTGCATTTCTAATAGCCTTCTGATACTTACAAATCACAATATATTTATCTAAATAATCTGTGCTGGGTGCTGTATAGATACGGAGAGCCTGAGTTGCTGAGGACTTCTGGCACAATAGCGAAACAGCAAACACTGGAATTGTCTTTTGGGGCATGGTGCCAACACCATCTCAAAAAGCTCCTCCTGCCAATCTCCCATGGTGTGACTAGTACTTGTAAATACAGCTTACGTGGTCTGACCCTTGGGGATCTATGCCCGCTCCTATTTTAAGACACTGTGGGACTCTCCAGATGTCATCCCAGCCCTGCTGAGGTTGGTAGTTGACTGTGGTTGCAATGAACGTAGGTTTCCTCTTTCCTCCTCTCCCAAGCACAGGCCTTGAAGAGACTCTCAGCCAGGTAATAATTGCCTCTTTTGCACAGCTGTGGTACATTATCTACCTGGAACTCTATGGAGTTCCTTGTTCCAAGTGTATTTCATTATTCATAATGGAAAGAACAAAAGTACCCACCAGTTATCATCAGAACTATTTTAAATCCCTGTTTTCTTCTCTTCTGCATTGTTTATGAGGAACTAATAGCGAAGCTTAACACCAAGGCTTCAAGCTCCTTAAGAGGACGTGAAATAAATTATGTAGATTGTTATGACATCACATTAATGTTATAAATATAAATGACTGCAAACCCTGCAAAGCAGCTTGTGCCTCTGACAGAACGTGCAGATGAGCTCCCTTCCCCCTGCTCAGCGCTGATGCCCTCGGTGGGGCAGGCACCGACCAAAGGCCCATCATGATGGCCTCCTTCCTTGAGTTTGCCCAGTCATATAACTAGGCTCTTTATGGCTGAAAATGAACTGCATTAGCCAGTAGAGGTTAACATTTATTTTATTTTACTTTTTTCAGATTGGAAAGGAGCTTCTGTTGTCAGGTAGTCTATCATCTAAATCTCCTAAATAGTGTAGGCTGTAGGACTTGCATTCAAGGCTCCAACATGTTCAGTGGTGGTTATTAATTAACACGGATGTTTTCATTTCCCTAGGCATTAACAAGTGTTTGTAATTTTATG
>JAVCKT010023535.1:0-13567 GCA_032273925.1 Rhynchotus rufescens
TGCTTTTTTTTTTTTTTTTTTTTTTAAAGTTCTTGCAATTTTCTCCTAATCTTTCAGCAAACCTAATGAGGATAGTAACAACAATAAGCACTTTTACAGTCCTTGCACTGGAGCAGTGTCGTTTTAACAGAAGCAAAGCGTCACTCTCCTGTTTTCTTTTCCGTAAAACAAAGGCCAAGCCTTTCCTCCTTTCCACCCCTGTCCCTACAACAGCATAGCAGGCTGCCCTGATGTGTTGGTTTAACTGAGGTTTGGCTGTTAATAACTATTAAGAGAACAATAGTCTTTAATGGTCAAAGGAGGTTAGGTTCTCTCCCCATTCTTTACTTCTGCATAGCCTGAACAAGGCACTTCAGCTCCTCATCTCTGTAGGTCTGAGCTATTTAGACTGCAAGCTGCTGCAGGGGCCAGGACTGCCTCTCATGAAGGATCTCCAGAACACCAAGTGCAAGGGCCCCTTCTCCTGGTGTGCCCCAAAGGCACTATTGTAGCAACAGCACCATCTGCCACTGTCACTGAGCGTCTCTGGCACTGCTTTCATGACATCTGGAAGATCATTCTATCTCACAGGTGTGTGGCACGCTGCTTTGGCAGTGAACTGCATGCCACATCAAAGCAAAGACAGTAACCAAAAACCAAGCCCCTCCAACTATTCAACTGGCAGTATTTCAAACATAAAGGATATTTTTTCCAGGTCTTTTGACTCTGATGTGCAGATGGGTTTCTGTCATCCCATAGGCCACTTGCTTCTTAACAGAAATACACTTCTGCTTACTGATACACCCATCTTGTCTTCAAGAAGTGGTTGCAAATCACACAGAGATAATGAAAACACTGAGAACCTTCTGATGAAGTTCTGTTTTGAGCTCAGTGGTGTTTTGCCTAAGAAATAACTGCAGGAAAAAAAAATCAAAACATCATCCTATAACTCTCTGAAGATAGGCAGTCAAAAAAAAAGGCATATTTGGTAGGCACAGAGGACACCTCTTTCCAAAGGATCAGGGTAAGCATTGAAGACCTTAAGTTAGTGCTTCAGTAGCTCCATCAGAGGAGCAAGAAGATGGACTTTGACTGGCACATGTTCCATGGCATCCTTTGGGTGCAGACTCACCGGTGGTGAAGACCACTTCCCTGCTGACCAGCCTCTGCTCGATTATGGTGAACTGGGGCAGTTCTAGCACCTCCATGCCCGTGACAGCGGAATCGTTTCCTTGCCAGAAGAACACAATGTCATCAACTGTATAACCATCTGCAGCAAAGCACAAAGAGAGAAATGAGCTGACAAGCTGGAGCAAATGCCATTTTCATTAAGGTGACCTGAACGAAAATGCAAAGGAAAGCCTGTGCCATCAGAAAGCATGTGTAGCCCTCCCCTGCTGATACTTTGGTTCATCAGCTGAGTTTGGCAGCATGATCCCCAAAAGCAGCAAAAAAACCTTGGTCAGAATTCCCCCTTTTAGCTATGATTCAGGAGAAAAAGTTGTAAAATGGTCCAACATCTCTTGACTTGTGCTAGATAACCCCCTCAGCTGACATAACAGGGACTTGTGTATCACAAATGCACCAGCCCAGCATTTTGTTTTTTGAAAACTGCTGCCTTTTACCAGAAGGGGGAGATCACACAATACTTTTCCATGCAGACTTGGTAAACACTGCCTCTAAGTACTAAAAACCCCAAAGAGAAGAACATTTACAACAGCAGTGAAAAATGCAATCAGAGCATTGGAGCATCACCCTCTTCTAAATACTCTTGGTCAAAGTTTGGACCTGAGAAGTGGTCAGGGTCTCTGAGAGCAGCCATTTAGTAAGTGCCAGCTGAAAAGAGCATTACTTGGAGAAAACAAGAAGAGGGAATCAGGCTGGCAACAAATGCTTTTCTCTTTTGTTGCAGGGTAATGGATTCATTTAGAGGTTAACTACACCAAAGAGGGTTGACAGTACCTCTTACTTTAACTTCAAGCCTTGGCTGCCAGGTAACAAGGGATGGACTTGCTGAGGAGCCCAAATACAGCCCCAGGAGCAGAGCTCAGGACTCCCCAGGTGCTCTGGCCTCAGCAGGAGAGAGGCCCATAGCAGTAAACGATGCTGCCCTGCTCTTGCTACTGCGATGATCCCAGCCCTGCCCAGCACCCCGAGGACAAAGATTCATCTCCAACTGAGATTTAATGCTGGTTCTGACCAGTTAGGTTTCGAAGTACCATGGCTTCTTCTGGACAAGTCCGTGGAGAGCGGCACGGGAGCAGCTTTGCACGTACACAAGCACTAAAACAGGGAACGCAGTGGGCTGGGTTTCCTTTAGAGCATTTTACCTTTGCCCAGAGAGAGCCTCTGTGCACAGCCTGCACTGCAGCACAGCAGCCTGCCTCGTGCACAAGCCCTCGCAGCACAGGAGCAGTTGGCCAGCAACCCCTGGCAAGGCTCTCTGCAGGCTAGTGGCCACCAAGGACAGCTGCCACCAAAACCAGCACCGGTTTATTAGCGAGCCCAGTGGCACAAAGAGCAGCTCCGCGTAGCATGGAGGAGAACTTGCTCTCCCTAGCCACAGAGGCACAAGGGTCCCCTGATCCGAGCTGAACACACTGCAGTTTCCCAGGGGAGAAAGTCCCGAGCTGCCACTGACTTCCAAGTTGAGACTGCTTTGAGTAGGGCCTTGGACAAGAGACATCCCAAGGTCCCTTCCAAACTGACTTACCCTATGACTTAGTTTCCAAACCCACGTCCTGCCTGAGCTCTTGGTCATTGCTGCACTTAGTCACAAGTGCTAAAAATTAATGAGAGTCCTGCAAATGTTAAGCCAGATCTGCTCCTGGTGCAGCTGAGCTCAAGGAGGCCTCCACCTGCTCCCCAGCACTGCCTGCTGGCTCCCACTGTAGTAAATGATGCAACACCCATGGGCATAAGCCCACAGAGATGCAGAGTTTCTGGTCAGGAAGGAGCTGGGTCAGGAAGGTCATCTCATCTTTTGCAAGGGTGTCAGAGGCTATTGCACTGCCTCAATTACCCCAATTTTATGCACAGAAACTGGTATTTGTATCTGGCTGAAGCTGCTCTCAAAGAGCCAAGTACTGAGATCAAGTGTCGAAAGCAACAAGGAGCCATGGAGGTCCCCAATCCTCTTGGCTGTTGTTTCCAGTGGCTTAAACACTCCCAGATAAAAATGCTGTGTGCAATTTTATATTTGAATTTATCTGACTCAGACTTTCAGGCACTAGTGGTTGTTTTGCATTTTTCTGTTAGGTTATTAAGCCCTTTCATCCAGCGTTCGCCCTCTGCAGAGGTGCATGCAGCCTGTAAACAAGTCACCTCTCCATCTCCTTTGCAGTAAACAAACCAGATTGAGCTATTTAGGTTTCTTACTGCAAAACATCTGCTCTAGCCCTTGAATATTTTTTTTTTTTTTTTTTTTTTTTTTTTTTTTTTTCTCCCAACCTCTTCTGATTTCTCAACTTCCTTTCTAAATTATGGAAACCAGAATTAGACATGGTCCCTTTCCCAGTCGCACCAGCAACATACACAGAGGCCAATCGATTCCCAGCTCTGACTCACTGCTCCCCTGGTTTATATAACCCACACTCGCTCCAGCCCCTTTTGCCAGAGCTCTGCTACGAGACCTCCAGCAGTGGTTCTCAGCCACTTGGATGCCTCGGTCTTTTTTCCCCTGTGGATACTTCTTCAGATAGAGTCCCTCAGTCTGGCCTGTGTTCCTACACCCAGACACAGGGCTCTGCATTTAGCTGCATTCAAATGTATTCTGGATGCATTCAAATTTGGATATATTCAAATGTGCAGCGAGCGAGCTACGCAGACTGCTGTCTTCATCATCCACAAATTTAACAGCAGTGACTTTAATTTTACTTCCTGATCAGCAATGAAAATGTCAAATTACAGTAACTAATTTTAGGAGATGTCTTAGTTAACTAGTTCCTGCTCCATATATTCTGCGACCTGACGATATCAGGTACTGATCTATTTCTTTTTTTTTTTGATCATAGCATTACGCAATATGAAATCAAACATGTTTTTCAGGAAACTACTTTTTAAAGTCATTCTAAAGGGAAGGATTATTCATTCTAAAAATAAATACTTCTCTTTGATTTCTAGCTTTTAAAAGAGAAGCAAGTTTCCATTTCACTTTTAAAAAGTAATGTTCAAAAAGACAAGTCATTTCAAATTTATATACCATAAAGTATTGATAGAACATTTTGAAATATCAGAGTAACAGTGCGCTCGTTGCCCAATTTAGGGCACTTTTGCTGGGCACTGGCACACGGTGATGTAGGGGTGTCCGTGGAAAGGGCTGCTGTTCAGGACAGGGGGAATCCTGTCTGATCAGAAGATCTTTGCTAGATAAACCTTCTTTGGGAATGCAGGGCATCCCTCTGGCCTCATTCATTGGTACATCTGGCTATACTGCTGGCTACTGTCCCTTTTGCCACAGGTATTTTGCAGCTTTCGGGGCCAGGGAGGCCAAAGGAAGGCAGCGGTGCTGGAGGTAGCGATGGGGTGAGGCAGGACACCCAAACATCGGGGATATGACCCACCCCATGAAGGAAGAATCGCCCGTCCTGCCCTAGGAAAGGGGACTGGCCCAGCTCCCCGCTTTGCAAATCCATCACACCAGCACCATTAAAGAGTTATTGTGGTGGATTTTCTTTTTTTTTCTTCTTTTTTAAGCAAGCCATGCACAGGACTACTGTTCCCAAGCTGTGCGGACACAGGAACAAACAACACGGAGCCCTGCGGTTTCAAAGGTGCCAAACGTATAGAGAGACAAAAGCTTGGAGGAAATAAACGCTGAGTCTCTTCATCTCTGCATGGATCTCAGAACGATCGCAAGGAAACGTTGCTTCGGCTAACAAATTGGCTTGACATGTCCCATTAAGAACAAAATCGCAACATGGGGGACTGCGGGTAATTCCCTGCCTCCTGTTTCCTCGGTTGTACAGTAAACTGTTCTCAAAATACTAAAAAGTGCCCGCAACGACATGTCCTTAGTGCCTGCAGCAGGACCCCATTTACATTCCGTTGGCCACCACGGGCAGCGCTGCCATCGCGGCGCGTCCCGAGCAGCCCCGAGACGAGCGGGCGCTCCCAGGCACAGGCAGGCCAGGAAGGCGGCGCGGAGCTGTCTGACGGCGGATGCCGTGGGACCTCTTTTAGGCAAAAAGCAATTCTCTGATAATCATCGCTGAAGCTGCATCATCATTACTGAGAGATGCGCTGTTCTGGACCGCTCCTGTGGGGATACTGCGGTGCATTTTTATGAGGGAGAGCTGGACTTCCTTCACCACTGTGGTCAGGAAGGGCTTTTTATAGGGGCCAAAGACAATTCAGGCGGACAGGGGCCTCAGGAGGTCCCCGGACCCACCTCCTGCTCAGAGCAGGGTGGCCACAAGTTCAGGCCAGGACGCCCAGGCCCTCCTTGGTGCCAGAAGAGGCTCCTACAGCTTTCCTGAGGGCAAGGAGCATTTTCGTGCCCAGACCACCACAGGACCTCAGTTTCCCTGTTTTTTTGCCCACAAGGCTCCATCAAGCGGGGCTTGGAGGAAGGGTCCTGCTTGAGGGCCCGGATGGGGCAGCAGCCGCTCTCAGTGGGGATCCACGGGGCTCAGTGGACACCCTGAGGGACAGGGGTCTGCGGTGCCCTGGGGAGCAGTGGGGCAGTAGGGGCAGCGGCACGTGGGGCAATGGGGAGCAGGCCGCAAGGCGTACGCACAGCTCTCGATCTCCAGCGTGCAGTTCTGCTGGTCCAGGGGGTACCTCCTCAGGTCCATCATGCAGGCAGCCGTGGTGGTGATCCTGCAAGGGGGAAAGCACATGGATATTAGAAAAGGAGGAGGAAGGAGATAATGGGGGGGAGAAAAGAAACAAACGTGGAAGGAGAGGCCGGCAGGAAAGGCGGCATTTGGGTTGTGGTTCCCGTGGCAACCAGGGAGCGCCATGGCGGGAGGAGGGAGGTGTGCGGCCCGGCGGCTGGATGCGCCTCACCCGCAGCCGCAGCGCTCGCATCTTCCGTGACTCACGTCAGCATCTCTACCAGCGAGGCGAGGCGGGCAGGGATTCGAGTTCCTCCTCGGTCTCTCCTCTCCCTGAGGGAGACAAAGGGAGTGGGAGGAGGCAGAGCTACGGGCAGGGGCGAGGAGGGGAGATGTTGCTATGTGCATGAGAGGCAGAGGACACATGTCCACAGAGCTGCAAAGGGGCTGATTAAATTGCTCTGCAAGGAGGTGCGCAGAGGAATAATTCATCACGGCATCTCTCCCAGAGACCCGAAGCCAGGCCCCTGTCCCTGTCCCTCACCGTCACGATATCCATCCCGCAGTCAGTTCTTGGGGATACCCGGAGCCTACCAGTGTGTCCAACCCTTCCCCACAACATGCAGCACTCCTTGGCTCCATGAACAGATTCGCTCTTGCGTGAGTGATTTCAGGTTCAAAATGTGCCTAAGATTGATGTGTTCCGTTCTCCTCTCCCTCCACAATACCCAGAGATGTCAAAGGGGCTCCACGTGGCTTTGGCCTCGGCGCCCTCAGGGAGGGTAGAGCCACGTGTGCCCTCAGCACGCTCTTGCAAGGGCAAGGGGCACAAAACCAGTGCAAAAACCCAGTACCAAAAACCCAGCCAGCGGCTGCAACAGCAAGGAGGATGTGTGTGAGCCCACGTTACACACTGCACACCAAGGAGGATCACCCTGCATGGAGAAGGCAGCTACGAAGCAGGGACGGAGCAACCCAACAGTTAACTTAGCAGCTCTGCCACACTGCCCTGGAGTTAACAGCCTGCCCCTATTCCTCCAATATACCGCTCCTTTCACCCTTCAATGCAGTCTCCTTCCTAGGCACTGTATGTGCGCACAGCGCTGAAGAGGGGGGAGAGACTGGTGCATTCCCCCCTCGTTTTTCAATTAACCATCTGGAAGGCATTAATCAAGCTACACATTTTTTTTACTATGTAGGCATAACCAGTGAACTGTTAACGAGAAAGCTTTGTTATCTTCTGAGCCCTGTGGCCTGCCAGAGCGGCACAGAGCGCGGAATAAAGAAAGGCAAGAAAGAGAGGAGGGGATGAGATGGTGAAGGAGCAGGAAAAAAAAAAAAAAAAAGGAGGAAAAAAAAGCCAGCGGAATCAATGAAAAAGAAAGGGGGGAGGTCAAGCTGGGCAGAAAATTGGAAGGGATGGGAGAGGATTAGGAAAGATGGGCCCCCATGGGGAAGCGGGGTACCGGGGAAGGGGCCGAGGCGAGGCGGGCGCCGCGGAGCAGCAGCTGCCTCTTTAAGAAATCTCGTGTGCTAAATTTATCTCTCTGCTGTCTGTGAAGACTGTTTGTAGGAGATGAAGCCTTGAGGAGAGCCTTTGCCACTGCCTGCCGTGCTATAAATAGCTCCGAAGAGACGGAGGGAATTTATATATATCCTCACTGGGTCTAGAGACAACACTGCAACTGCCCTCTCTCCGAGCAGGGGGCCTAGGCGAGCTCTTAACCCTTTTATCTGCGGTGCAGCCAGGGTGTGGGAGAAAGCACAGGGGGGAGAAGGAGAACAGCATGGGAACCACTTAAAAATCACCACTGCGGCTTTGGGATTGCAAGGGTTGGTTTTACAGCCTCTGAGCGTGGCATTTCGGCGAGGGCTGCTGCAAATACAATAGGTCTCCCACCCTAATTCTGCTGGACGGGCGCTGCTGGGCGCAGGACGCTGTGGCGGGGGAGCAGACGTGCAGATCCACCGGGGGTGGCTGCACCTTGACAGGACGGTGCAGGGCGGCAGGCCCAGGTCCATCGTGGCCAGCCGCTGCGCCCAAAGAGTCACGAACAGGTATGAGTCATTCCCCCAGTGCCGCACACGGCATCTACTGTATAGATTATAAGGCACCCGTGGGAAAGAGCAGCTACAAATGCGTTCTCCTATTTTCCCTAAAGTGCAAGACGCAAAAATGTATTAAATGAAAATTTTCCACCCCATTTGTGGGACCCTGTGGGCTAAAACCTTTCCATAGCGTTTGTCCCAAGACTGCTGCCTGGCTGGCTAACTTTGCCACACAAAGGGCATTTAGAGGGAGCCTTTTCTGGCATGGGAGGGCTCCTCTAGGCTCTCAGCAGGATCTGCTTATCACCTGCAGTGCCTGTTGGAAATGCAGAGCACGACACAGTGAGCGATGGCGACCACACTCCATGCACCAAACCCTGCTCACACGAGCAGCTAGCATAAATCCAGAGCCACTCCACCGGTTTTTGCAAGATCACACCAATTTACATCAGCAGAGATTTACATCAGAGCAGAATTTAGCCCTGTTGATTCAAAGCAAAGAGAACCTAGAGACAGTAGAACAGAAAAGAGAAAAACAGCATAAGACGGCACCAACCCCAGGGAATTGGGTAACCTTTCTGTATGTTCAAGTGTGGGCATATCTACATTGCATCCTTCAGAGACATCCCAGCTGGCTCCAGGTCCTGAACTTCTGGTGATCTTCCTGTGACACTGGTGGGCAAGTGAGAATGGGAATATCTATCCCGCATGTTTTATTCCGGAGCCTGGGTTGCTGCAATTGCGCACTGCTGTCATCTGCTTTTCCAGAGCCTTTCTGCTGCAGTGCCATAGCCCACAGTGCAGGGCTACCTAGCAAGCCCAGGGGACCAGCAGCACAGGAACCACCTGGAGCTGGAACCCCCATGGTGAGATGTGAGGGGCAGTGGGCCCAGGAGGCTGGGTTCAGCTCACATCTTGCTGCTAGGCTTCCTAACCCTAAATAAAACAGTCCTTCCTGGGTTAAAGCTAACAGTATCCCAGCAAGAAAGGGTATTTTTATTTCCTTAGGTCTCAGAAACATTTTAGATACCAAATTTGCCACCCGCTGCTCGGGGTCCACAGGTGGCCATAGCATCACAGCCCCACTCCCACCACTGCAAGGCAGGCCTGGCTTTCGCTGCTTCATGCAGTAGCCATCACCCTCTGGGAAGTCCCCAGCCTGGCCATAACCTCACCACCCACTTGCCCTAAAACACAGGATGTTGGTGCCACAGAGGGGCCAACAAAAATTTCTTTTTCTGGCTCCTTTAGTGGCTGCATAATAGGGACTCATGGGACCTAGCAAAAAGATGAAAAGTTCTGTTCAGTTCTTACAGCTAAAAGAGGACTAGAGCAAGAGCAGGGCACGCTGGCGCACGTACCAATTCATGCCCCATCCAGAAGGTCATGGGACTGATCTCTACCTATTCCTTTGATGGCTATAAATATATTGCCTTGTTACGCTCTGAGCTGTTGCATAAAGAGATGTGTTCAGTTGACACACAAGACAAATAGTGCACGGGGAGAAGTGCCTGGGTAGATGTATGAGGCAGTGACTGCACAGTGAGGGACCACAGGGTGGCAAACGTAATTAAGGGCTGGTAGGAGAGTAAGAGGTGGAAAAAATGGGGAAAGGAAGAAAGAGTGATGGCAGAGCATTGATAGAGGAGACGGGAGTAAAGAAGAGAGACAGGAGAGCACAGTAAAGGACAGGATGTCACTGGGGTAACAGAGCAGAGGAGAGAGCATGAGAAGAACTACGGGGAGAAGGAGCCAGGCAGAGGCGAGCAGGAGAAAAATAAGAGGTTAAAAGACAGAAAGCAAGGAGTGATACTCACTCCGTGAGAAAGGCGTGGAAGAGACAGAAGAAATCATCCCCCTGTTAACAGGTTCAGACAGGGCACACTGCCTCCAGGAGGAGAGAAAGGGAGAAAGGAGCACAGGAGGGGTGGGTGGACACCAGGGACGGATGTCACGGTCCTTGTGACATTACAAATGGGCACTGGAACCTGGCCACGCTGTGTCTTCTCCTTCCTTCTCCTCTCCTCTTGTTTTTATACCATCTCTATTCCCTTTCATATTTGTGTAGTGTGAAATTTCACCGGCTTTGATGGAGATTCACAGAGACACTGCCCATCAGAGGCTCGCCTGCTTTTTGCATGATGCTCTCAATGAATCAGGCTGCTCTCCCAGCCTCCCACTGGCTGCTGAACGTGGCCACCACCACCCCCTTCTACCAACTGCCCTTTACTCCCTCAATCTCTATCCCCTTCTTAAGGATTCAGAACCAAGCACTTGATAGGTTGCAACCCTTCTACCTCCCTTCCCTCAAAAAGGACATATTGATGCCCTTGTCCTGATTATTTCTCCTCAGGTCTTTCAGGCAGCCACACAGCTGAGTTGTCTCTGCCTTGCTCCTCTGACACTGCTGCCAAGGGGGCACAGTTCTTCTAGGGGGAGACAGGGCTATGGAGAAACAACAAAAAACACCATCAAAAATAATATTCAGTCAAGGGTTATCAAGCACTTCTGGTAGGTCGGGAACATCCTCCCTATTTCATCTGGGTCCTCATCGCACCCAGAGGATGTGAGCAGTAGGCTGAAGTAGCACAGGTACCTCACCATGGAGAGTATCCTTCAACACAAGCAACAAATCGGGACCATTTCCAGAAAACTGGCCACTGAGCCAAGTCACACAAATGGGTGTCACAGAAAGGAGACAGTGTCCACCTGAAACCTGTGTCACGAAGGGACAACCTCACCCTCCTATTCCACCAGCAACCGCTGTGAGCTGAGCCGGGCAGTGGGACGAGACAGTTCCACCACATCTGCAGCTCAGACAGAAGTGCTCGAACGTCTGCACACCAGCCCAACACAAATATTTCAGTTCCTCACAGACACGCATATCACGAGCCATTTCATTCCCTCTCTGATTTTCTTCATTGCTCTTTACTTATTAATGGCTTCTTCTGTCTTATTTAGAATGATTATATAAGGTAGCACACACAGAGCAGCATTGAGCTCAGATCTCCATGGTTGAATGTCTCCTTTCCATCTTCTTTTTTATCCTGCTCCTTGCCTGCTTCAGGTGGGTCTGCCTCTAAACGGCTACTGTGAAGGCCTTCAGCCACCCGTCGTTTCACCCTCCAGAGAAACAAGCTCGCCAGCAACAAACATAAAGGGGAAAAAATTGCTTCCCCAAAATACCCCTGAATTTCAAAAATAGCAGGACCAGCGGGAGGGGGAGATAGGGAAAGTTATTCATCTTGGAGGGGATTTCTACAGCAAGGGTGGTCCCTTTCCGCTGAAGATGATCCTTAGAGAAAGCCAAAACTGCTGTTTTAATGGGAGAGGAGGGAAGGGAGAGAAAATCATCTTACTCTATACATTCTGAAACTCTCTCATAAAAACGTGATGGCAGGTGTCACCTTCCGACTGGCATTAAATACAAACTTCAAAGGGCCCAGAGGGGTTTATGAACCCTCGGTGATTTACGCCATTCTTTTAAAATGATCTGGTCTCTGCAGACTCCTGGAGGTCACTTCAGAACCAAAAGCAAGGGAACGATACAGAGTATTTTTCCTCGAGTCCATTCACCTAAAGCTGATTCCATAAGCCCTGGCACAATCCCGCTAAGGTCACTCCACTTCCAAAAACATCAGTGCTTGCACAGGCATCTTTTGATAAGTAGCTGTACACATTGACTTGAATTAGATGAGGGAGAAAAAAACCTCCCAAAGTTCTTCTAGGCCAGTACACAGGGCAACAATCACCTAAATCAAACAGTTCTGTGTCCTGTGAGAGTCCAAAGAGCTGCTGCTGCTGCTGCAAGGTTTGCTTTTTTTGCCTCCTTATATTGACTGGGCTGTGTCTGGCAAGCTGCTAAAAGGAGTGGGGACAAGAAACGTCCAGGTGCAACATGCTTAGCAAGAGGTTTATCTGCTGTGGTTGCTTCAGAGAAGAGTGACCTGCACCTAATGGAGGAGAAGGTCCCTTCCTTCTACAGCATGAGGCTGCGATGAAGTTTAATTAATAGGACAGGAACTTGGGATTGAAATTTCAGAGATTTGGTAAAAATAGACCAGTGATGGACTCAGACTGATAGCTGGGATAGGAGAGCAAAGGGGAGGGAAGCAGGAGGCCTTTACAGAGCTGCTAGGGTAAACTGAGGGTATTGGCCATGCAAGCCCTTCAAGTGGCTTGCGAGGAGACGGTGGCGATCAGTTGTTTCTACATGTGCCTTGACCTCTATCTTGCCAATAACCAGCGATGGGAGATGTGTCCCAGGCAGCAGGACGAGCCAGGCACTGGGGAGTGCACTTGCCTGCTTTCTTCAAACATTCAGCGTGGAAGAACAGCTCTGGCTCAGTTCTAGCTAGCTCCAGTTTCTTCCTCAGCTTCAAAGATAGTATTCTGAAACTTCATTTTTTTTTTCTTAAACTTTGTCTTTCTTAAGCTTCCTTCTAGTTCTTCCAGCTAAGCACTTCATCCCAACCATAGGGTCCAAAATACATATGGGGATCTGTCCCTAGCCTCAAACACGGAACCAGGCTTCTGATTAAATCCATTTCCCCTCACTCTCACCTAGTTTTTAAAATGTAAATTTTTAGCTGTCACAAGGATAACAACATTCCAACACTCACGCTGGTGAGGACGACAGGGCTTGGCTTCCCCAGGAGGGCACTCACTGCCCTCCATGCCCTGCTTTGCCTCAGCACCTCAGCACGCCTCCAAGCTGCACTGCTCTTGCCTGGTCCCTAAAGCAGAGCTCGTTGCAGTGACTGTCACGGGCACGGAAAAAGCAAAACTCGCACTCACACCCCCTCCACCTTCGCAGGAGATCCCTCATTCTCTCCGCACAGGAGAGAATTTCTCTCCGTCATCAAATTCCTCTGCAGTTTTTCAGCTGCTCAGTTTCCATCGCCTGGGCTCTGCGCCAGCCTCGGCATCGCCTCTCACTTGCCGTCCCCTCGGCTTGCCGCCTGCTTCCCAGCATCCCGGCCCCTCCGCATCCCTGCGGCTGCGGGACGCGCTCGGAGCGCCTCACAGCACCCGCTTCGCCGGAATTCCGCTTTGTCCCTAAGTGGAATTAAATCAAACAGCCTCCAGAGTGCCCCGCAGGACGGGTTTAAGCTCATTTCAGAACGTGGCTTCAGATCAGGCATGAGGATTTCGGCATTGTTAGGGATTTTCTATTTTTAGGTCTTGGAAAACAGATAGCGAAATATCGATGACATTTGCATTTGACAAGGGGCCACTTGGTTCGGCACCATGCGAAGGCAACATGGTCTAGAAAAGGAAATAATCTCAGTCCATATTATATTCTAGTTGCCTTTAATGACTCCAAATGTGACGACTGAGCATGCAAAGCGCTTGGAATGTTACAGCAGGGATAGGCTGAACAGTCTCTGGAGGTCCAGAGAAAGCCTTTGATGAGTCTGCACGATACCCAAATGTCAGCAGTGGTAGTGCAGACATCCTGAAATAGCGAGGGAAGTATTGACAAAAAAATAAAGAATTCACCACAGAAATTAGGAGAGAAACGTCAGCATTTTTCTGAAACATTATTTCTTAAGTAAAATATTCTTCTGTACTTTATTTTCCTGTTTAAAATGTGATGAAACCATTGGCAATTCTGAGAAAAAGCCGCTAGGAGTGGAAAATCCATTAAATTCACCTGGTTCTAGCTGGCCTTTCCTCACCATTTTACCCACCCAGCTGCACCACCTGAACACCGAACTGCAAACCCTGTCGCTGCTACAACCCCCCTTCACATTGGAGGC
>JAVCKT010023535.1:15123-30467 GCA_032273925.1 Rhynchotus rufescens
TTTTCTGAAAAATTATTTCTTAAGTAAAATATTCTTCTGTACTTTATTTTTCTGTTTAAAATGTGATGAAACCATTGCCAATTCTGAGAAAAAGCCGCTAGGAATGGAAAATCCATTAAATTCACCTGGTTCTAGCTGGCCTTTCCTCACCTTCTACCCATCCAGCTAAACCACCTGAACACCGAACTGCAAACCCTGTCTTTGGGGGGTCGCTGCTACAACCCCCCTTCACATTGGAGGCTCTCCCTATTGCTTAGTGCGTCCTACTGTGGGCCACAGGTGACACTTCCCTGTCCTTGAGGGGCACTTCCAGTTCCAGCAAGGTGCGTGTGGGACAGGTTCGGATTTCGTCACGCCAGCTTGTGCTCCCCTCAAGCCCTGGCGGCTCAGCCGGGTTTGTATCCTCCGCCACAGCCTGCACATCCTTCATGTTCACGGAGATAGGAGCGCCTCCTCGCCTGTATCTGGGCTCCAGGCCCCCATTTTTCCTGCTGGGATTCAGGCCATCTGCCAGCTTGTGAAGGAAGGAGCTAGGAAATTCCAGCCCCAGCTCCATGCATGCAGTAGCCCCTGAGCTGCCTTCCCTGATTCAGTCCGTTGCTGTTTATGCATCCCTTTTGTTGCAGACTTGGCAAGCCGCTTTTAATCCAAGCCCAGTGTGAATTAATTTGGGAGCAAGCTTTTGTATCGTATGCTTTCCTAAGACGAGGTTATGTTACATCTGCTGCACTCCCTTCATCCACTTATTTGCTAATTCTATCAAAAACGAGCATATGCTTCTTCGACACAGAACTGTCACGCCGGAGCCAAGTGAGGGAAGAAAGGGCTTCATTTACTCATGGAAACAAGATATCTGAAGCCTGATCTGGCCTCACTGAAGAACCAGAAATACCTGTCGACACCTGTATGGGGTATATTGGACCTTGGGTCTGATTTGGGCTTTGAGACTGATCCTGCAGGTCACTGGATCACGTGCCGAGCGCCAGGGCCTGCCGGGGTGTCATCCTCCCAGGTCTCTGACATCAGAGACTGCTGGAAAGAAAAGGGACTGTTGTGCCACAAATAGCATCATTGAGTCACTTTGCTACGGGAGCAGCTCAGAGGAGGGGGAAGCAACTAGCAGGAAGGTAGCAGGAGGAGCAGAGCTGTGGCATTCGCTTGCGGAAAAACAAACAAGCAAACAAACAAGGAGGGGCAGAATTTGCCTCCTTTGGCCTTTTTCCACCGGGCAGCTTCATTTTAAGAATCCTTTCAGAGGATGCTAGAGAAGCCAACAGGAGCAGGCTTCAAAAGAGAGGGAGGATCTGCATTTTTCCTCCTTTTTGCAAGGCAAGCATAGGTACAATTTTCCGTCAATAAAGGGTACACAGGTGAACGTGATCACTGTTTTCTTACCTTCCTACACCTGCTGTGCATGTGTCTGTATTCGTGAGTGTATCAATTATTTGCACCTGCAAAACTGCTCCTATGACTCCTATTCTCAGCAAAATCACAGGTGTAGGAATCGATGCAGAAAGGAAGCCCTGGCGAAAATGTTGCTCGTACCCCTAGAGACACCTCTAGCACTCAGGGAGGAACTGATTTGTCCCTCAAAGCCCAGTGTACTCCCAGAACAGGAAAACGAAGGCACCTTGACCTGAGGTACAGCCCCAGGAGCTCCCACTGAAGAGAAGAGCAGCTCAGAAATGGCTTGGCTGTTGCAATTCCTGTTTACTCCAGAGACAAGAGAGCACCTTCTGGGAAAAACAGCCAAAAGTTAACACAACAGGGGCAGCTCCTACTACGGCCCTGGAAATAACAGGGGCAAAGCAGCTGGCATTTTCTTCCTTGGGGCCTGAGTGCAGTTTTCCTTTTGTGGTACCCATCTATGCAGGCCAGCACAGAGCTCCCCTCTCAGCACTGCTGGGAAGGGAATGGGGAAGGGAATGGGAAAGGGACTGGGAAAGGGAATGGTGCTGGAGATGCCGGCACAGGCTTCCTATCCGGAGCTAGCACAAGTGCAAACCCTCGAAGGACTTGTCACCTGCGCTGCAGGGTTTGCACCGCTCGTTATTTGAGCTGACTAAATTGAAGCTGATATTTATACCCTAGCATTTCTGCTTCCTTAGCTGTGCAGGTGCACGCAGAGGCTTCCCGCGTGCTGGCGGGGGCAGCTCTTTGCTGAGATGGGCTAGCTCAGCACAGAGCAGCCTGAGCTTTGGTGAGGCAAGCACAAGTCTAACAGCTCTTTACCCCTCCTCCCCAGGTGGCTGGGGTTCACGCTCCTGCCTGCCCCAAGTCCAAGTGCTTTCTCACCCTGCTCTTGCTTTAACACAAAATGGGAAATCTTGTGTTAAATCAGGGTGGAGGCTTCATGCCTTTTGCTGGGCAAGCAAAACTTGCTCGGGACTCCTTGGCAGTGCAGGCCCTGGGCAACCTCCTGCCTGCAGCCAGCCCTGCCCTCCAAGAGACAGCCCTGCTAGCCAAAGAGGAGGAAATCACAAGAAAGAGAATGAGACTTTGCCACAAGCCACGACGCAGCAGCGGAGCTGATGCTGTAAATGGGAAGGGGTGGGTGTACCCTCTTTGAGAGAGAAAGGTCTTTCCTCCCGCTTTGCTGCACTGGGACGTAAGCCCGGAGCTGCGCTCGCAATCACTTGCGAGTGTGGAGGCAAGTTTAAAAGCCAGCTGTGAATTTTGGTAGTTGAAAAGGGAAGGAAAAAAACCCAAAACAACGGTGGGAAGTATAGCTCTAAGCAGACAAATAGGGGATGGAGAAAATCACTGCCTATATTTCAGCTGCAGGGTCCAAAAGCTTCACCTAAATCTTACCTATGGCTGCAAACTTCTCTTTCCGCCCTCTGCTCCCTCCCATTTAACTTTCCTATGTTCTCTGGCATTTCACAACATCCAGATAATAAAGTAAGGCCAACCTTTGCCACCTGCACTGCACATCAGTACAGCACTTCCAAAGGCTGTGAACTTGGCTACATTAATTTACTCCAGACGCCACAAAAAGCCTCCTCACTGAGGATTATTTCCCTCCTAAACATCAACTTCCAAGCCTCAATCTCTAGAAGTGCTCTGGTAAAGACAAGAGACATTTTTTTAATAGTACAAAAACATGCTTCCTATCTCACACTCAAAATGACTGAAGTGTTTTGGCTCAAATGCTATGAAATTCAGCCTTGGATACCAAACTGATGAAGGCCCATCTCCATAGGCCAAACTTGCAGAAAATTATAAGCAGCTTAGAACAGGTTTCAAATGGAAGTGTAAGGCAACATGAGTGGCAAGAGACCTGAAACGTATAGAACTGACTATTCCTATTTCCAATATTCATGTCAGCATGGGGAAACAACCATTTCCAGCTTGGAGAAAGATTAGATACTTGAAATTGAGCAATATTCGAGTAGGTTTTGGTGTATTTGATCCTTGCCAGTGCTTAAAAAGAATACCAGAATCTCTTCAGGACCAGGTGAAAACTTAAATGAGATGTCATTGTTCCCAGCCACAATGGGCAGAAGATTCCCCTTGGACTTACCTCAGGCCATAGAGGACAGTCCCATCAGGATGGAGGCGAATCATGCGATTCTTTACCGTCACCCCATGCAGGAAGGACTTCTTGTCGTTCAGAAAGTAGGTGTCAGGCAGCCACAACTGGTCAGCCACCCTGTTGTCCAGGGTGAGGTTGAGAGGAAGGTCGTTGTAGGCTAGGCGTTTGTCCCGCCAGCTCTGCTGGAAGTACATGGTGATGGTGTAGTCCTAGAGGAGAAACATGCAAGAGTCAGCTTGGCCCCGGGGTAGGAACAGAGCTCTCAGTCCCTTCACCCCTGCTAATGCTGAGTCCTCTGTTGGGGTGGATGTTTTTTGGCACCAACGTGCCCAAGGCTGCACCTCCATGGGCTGAGAGAGCTACGCTTTGTACTGAGGAACAAGGACAAGCCTGAGCCTTGCAGGGGACAAGGTGACATTGCACCCCTCGAGTTAAGCTCACTTCCAGTGGAGACCCAGAGGCCCTAACTCAATTTCTTCAAAGACGCAGTATCACAGCACTGCCGTACAAAAACCAGTAATTCCTCTCAGATATGTCAGTAGAAGAGGAAGGGGGTTGGTACACATTAGTGACAGAAAACATTGTCACAACAGGTCTTAAATGGGCTGGGAATCAAGTATCTTTCGCTACAGGGGAAGCCTGAGTGGGGAAAACAGAGCTAAGAAAATAAACTTGTAGATCAGAGGTGGGAAAGTTAGCAGTGGTCTTGAGCTCCGTGAGGCTTAGCAGGGAAAGTGTCAGAGGTTTGGACAAGTCCTTAAACAGAAAAACATCCTGCAAATGCACGAAAATGATCTTGCACAGTAATGCCCTGAGCTAGGGGACATGTTATCTCTTCCCATGTAGATACCCACAGTGCCAGAGGACTCCGGGCCGTGTTGGTTTGAGCAGAGGGCAGCACAGCTTCTCCTGCTCAGCTCATGCCCACCACACAAGGTGCTGCCTAGGACCTCTCGCACGTGCAGCAGCAGCTGGGCCCAGCACAGGGCCACGCTGCCTGTCTTGACACCAGCTTTATTCAGTCACTTGACATCGGGTTTATCCAGCACCTCTGAAAGGAACCTCAACTAATCCCCCAGCATTGCTATGGCGATTGCAGGTATCTGTGATTCAGAAACCTAGACCCACACGCATATCCAAAAGGTCACAGAGCAAACCCTGGGTGGAATCTGGATAGAAATGCTCTATCTGTCATCTTCTGTATTGCATGGAAAAGAACAAAAACACAGTGACAGCTTTTTGGCCAGGAAATTGTTTTGCTTTGTTTTTTAAGGGATTGCTGAATTTTTGCCCGAGAACATCTTTGAGACCCCAAAACATTTTCTCGTTTGGTCAAGACCTTGCAAAGGAAAATATCCTCCCTGCTCCCCCTCCCAGGGGGTGGCACCTGCACTGCAGTGAGGGCATGGAGCAGAGAGTAAGTGCTTGGAGCTTCTCACCTTTATGGTGTCTGTCCTCCCTGCTCCAGAAACACCCAGCTCAAAGGCAACTATTTCCATATTCCCCCTCACAACAAACACCCATCATAACAAACTGCACCATTGACCTGCACCCTCTTAATTCATGACAGAGCAGCACAACGGCTCAGCCCTCAACCAGGTCACCCTGCTGTCATTGCGGGCTCCAACCTGTCCCCAAGAGTGGCACACAAGGGATCGCACCCATCTCAAGGAGGGGGCTGCTTATGAACTAGAGCACCACCCAACTCATACATCTTCTACATTAACTTCCTATAGGCTTTCAGGTTTAATGGGAAAAGTTCTAGGTCTCATCTGGTGGGCTAAGGATGCTCCCTGGGTATGAAGACCCTGTTCTGGAGACCCTATTCTGAAGAACAGTCCTCCAGGTCTTGGCCTGAGCCCTCTCCATTCATTTCTCTGCTGAGAGGCTTCCCCATACAACACATTTATCTGGACAATGTCATGGAAGTCTGGAGTGCTGGTAATCATGGCCCCTCTTGTTTCCAGCACTGTCCTTCACCCCTTTTCTCCTCAACATCTCCTTGCTGTTGTCCTGCGTCCCCTGCCCCCAGCTCTGTCACCGAGCGTGCAGCATTTCTGGGCACCAACAGAAGAGCTGGGCAAGTGTCCAACGCACAGAGGTCAGAGCCCTGCCCAGAGCAGAGGTGTCATGGACGTGCTGATGGATGCAGCCCTGATGTCCAGGCAGGAGGCTCTGCCTCTGAGCACCATGCACTGTATGGAGGAATGGGAGCAGCCCCGAGAGAGGGAAGGTCCTTGGGGATGCAGCAACAGGAGTCGCTGCAGGAGATGAAAGAGCACCAGGCCTTGCGCTGCCTTCACCCCCACATCACCTGTTCTGACCAGGACAAACCACATCTACTTGCCCTGCTCCAGCATCACCATCTACCAGCGGGCAGCTCCGTTGGGCCCGTCGGTCCTTGCCCTGCACACACACCCATGTCCTTCTCCTCCCCGGCACATGTAGGTGACCAGGCTCCAGAGCTCATGGGACGATGTCTAAGCCTCCATTTCAGATTTCTCTGAAATCTTTCGATAAAACAGTAATCACGGGTGACATCTCTCCTTAGGAGCAGAACAGCCAGGTGAAGCCCATGCACACAGGATTTCGCAGGCGCAGGAATCAGAAGATTTTCCTCCAAACCGTGAATGTTCTGGGGTTTTCTCTCTCACTTACACTAACACCAGGGTTTCCCAAGCCTCCCAGTAGCCACTGCATTCACCTACCTACTACTACTACTACTACTACTACTACCTACCTACTACTTCCACCCATATGCCCCTAGCATCACTAGCAGAGAAAAAAAAAATGGCCCCTTCACCAGAAGGCTCCAAGAAAAACTTCAAAACCAAAGAGGTTTTGAAGGTCTTGGGGAGCTCATGGACCCCTCCAGGTCTTTCCTTCCAGCTCAACGTCAAAACATATTAGTGGGACAACACAACTAAGCCTCCTCAGCTGCCTGTGCTGTGGATGAGCAGAGGAGGCCTGTGTCTCCAGACAGGCACCCTTGGTAAGCAGCTTTCTCCAGTGGGACTGCTGGAGAGGTGACCTGGCAGTGGAGACAGAAATAGGAGTGTTCCCACACCCCTTCCAGCCCTGTTGTCAGGCCCTTTCCACACCGCACCAGTGCAGCTCCACGGGCAACAAAGAGGCTTCCAGGTTTCCTACCATTGAGCCTGCTGGGTCTCTCTGCAGGATGCTCAAGGTGCTCGGGAAGGACAGCCTGGCTGTGACGGAGTGCAGAGCTTCCCATGCCGGTCGCCTCGTCCAGGGCACTGTCCGCTCCCTGCAGCGCGGGCGCTGCACTAGGAGGGGCTGCACAGGGAGCAGCCTGCCCTGTGCAGCCTCCTGCTTCGTTGATGGTTGCTGGAGGAGTGGGGGTGAGATGAAGACCAAGGGAGGCACCACCTCAGAGGCTCCATGTGAGTTGCACTGCAGAGGCCTTGGAAAGGCAAAATACTAAGGCTGGAACAACTGAAAGGGAATGGACCTACTCCGAAGTTCTACGCCTTCCTATCTCATCCTTCTGAATTTTCCACCACCAGGAAAAGCAAGCTTTCCAGAGTCCCTTGCAGCCTTTCCCTAGCCAGGCTTTACTGCCACAGCTTGTCTTGCCGTGTCTGCCCACTCCTGACCAGCATCCCACTGCAGGAAGCTGAAATGCTGCTGGCAACAGCCTTGCAAGGAGAGCCCCACGAGCCTTGGGGAGTCTGGCTGACCTACAAACCACACTCCGCTTATGCTGAGAGAGCTTGGATCTTCCAAAGCAAGCTGTTTCTCTCCGTGTTTCCACCAGCATCTCCGGGACGAGCAGCTCCCTTGGTTTGCTCCGCAAAGCAGCACCGTGCAGCTCCCAAGCTGCAGGGTTCCCTGCTGCAGTGTCCATGGCCCTCGTGGGCTCCTCGCTGCTCGGCAGGGCTGCTGGTGACCCAGCCATGTGCGGGGCTGCACTCGGCACTACTGTTCCTGGTCACCCCTCGCGGCGCTGAGACGGCAGCCGGGGAGGTTGTCCCCATGTCTGTCCCGCTGGGACTCGCCGTGTCCTTCCCTTCAGCCTGCTCGGCCTCAGAGCTCACCTGGGGGCCTCATGCGAGAGAAGAAACAGGGGCCTCCTACCAGCTCCTGAGCATGGGCTGTTTGCATCCGTCTGCAGCATCCATCTGCAGCCAGGGACAGCAGGCTGATAATTGCAACCCTATTGATTACCTCAGTCTTTCCTGAAACTCATCAGAGACCCCAAATCGAAGTGAACAGATGAGATGTTGACACACAAGAGGCAAAGGGAAGGAAAGTAGAAGATGTTTCCTGGAGAACACAGAAGCAGCAAATTCACAGTGAAACATGCACAGGTATTCTCCAGGTTCGCAAGGGACACGGTAGATACAGCTAAAGGAACTTGCTTTGCAGCACAAAGCAACAAGGAAAACAAGCTGGCACTGTTAGCTTGCATTGGAGAATTACTTTCCATAGATTTATATTCCAAACATCTTTTTTCCCTCTCTACTATCCAGGCTGTTTATCTCCTTCACGCTGTGTCCCCTTGGAGTTCAGTGCTTGTCCCTGTCCTGCCACCTCTCATGGGAGCATGCAGAACCACAAATCTGCCATGTGTCCCTAGTGGCTTTCCTCACAAGACCACTTGGTCTCACCTTGAAGACATGCATAGCTCGGACTGTGTTCCACCCTTATTAGATACTTGCAGAGAAGAGAGACAGCAAGAAGGGAAAGAACTACTGTGTGGGTTAAACACAGAAATACAGACAGGACTGAATGCCCACAGCATCTAAGTTCTTGCAGAAGAACACAGTGAAGACACGACAGTGGAAATAACTTCCCAAAATGCTCCTGGAACGTCCTGCTATGAACACACTGAAGACAGGAGCTTAGCAGCGCTTGGAAGCTCTAGACACTAATGCGGAAAACATGATCGTCTGAGTTAGAAATGGGAGGGATTAAAAGGAAAGAATAGCCCAAGGACACAGGGCCTCCTCCTGCTGCGATAGAAAGAGCTCTAGCTTCTAGCAAGAAGGCACCAGACGGAACCTTCCTGGGCAGGCAGCTGCATAGGGGCCTCCGCAGAGCTCCCTGGAGACACCGACCATTGGCAGGTTGGGTCAGACTGGCTCCTTCTGTGGGACTGTGGAGTCCTCGGTACTAAAACAAGGCTCCTGACCAGCAGCAAGGAGTGTGCACGCTTACTGGCACCCCCAACAGACTCAGAAACCAGGATTAGAAATGGAAGGAGAAATGTACATAGAACAGCGTGTGGTCTTTATGCAGAATACAGCATTTCTGGCTGAAAGGCTGTCTCCTTTGCTCAGCCCAGTGTTGTCTCTGACAAGTGACTAGCACCTTTACCTTCAAAGCTTCCCACAGAAAGGTAGCTACTTGTGGAGGCCGTGTTTCACCAAGCACATTTGTAAGCCCCTTGAAAGCAATAACTTTCATCATCAGCTGTGCCACCTGACTTTTCAGCCCCAATTTTGATACAGCATCTCCTTTTTGAAGGGGGAAGTCACCAAATAAAAGTCCTACCCATACAAGCAAATGACATATGGTCTCCTTGACCAAGATCATAACAGAACATCAGGAAAGCCAAGATGCTCCAGAAAGGGGGAAAAATGGAGCACCTCTGACTTGCTGAAAACCAAGCCGCCACTGCCAGCAACTAATGAACAGTTTGTTGGCTCCAACTTCTTTGATGATTAACACCAGCTCCTGTTCCTGTCATTCTTGGGAGAGAAATTAAAGGACAAAGGAGTTTCATAGTATCTTTCATTTCAAAGAGCGGGTAGGGGAAATAAGAGGAATTATTTTTCGGGGGAGGAGACAGGATGTGCTTGCAGCCAGCTGCAAAGAATTGCAGCACTGTAAGACATACAGAGGAATACAAGGACAGAACAGGAGGGCCACAATTCTTCCATGAGCTTGTTAAGTAAGCAATCTGCTTTGCCCTCTTAATGGATTGCCCATTTCTACCCAGATAAGATAAATCAGGGGATTCCAGACCTTAACTAGCACCAGTGAATCTGATATTAGTAAAGACATGATAGAAATCTTCCAGCTCTAGGAAGGTTCAGTGTGTTTAGACTCTCACCTTTGCCTAGGCAGGAGGAAGCAGCCCTGGTACCTACTGTGCTTTCCTTAGGGACAGCATTGCTTTAATTTCTCTTTTCATGACCGAGTTACAATTCTGAAGCTCTGCATGACAACTGTTATAACATCAGATATTGCTGTTCTTCATCAGCTTCAGCCTAGAGGGTGAGAAACCTGGTCCCTCTTCCCACCTCTCCCTTTTTGGAGTAATCTGGTGTCATTACTGACTTAGGGATCACGAAAGACTTTTGACAATGCAGGCTCCTTCCATGTGCTATCCCTGTCATTAACGCAAGGTGACAAACATGCTGGCCTCTAGGATATGCTCTGTGCAGCAGATCTTTTTGCCCATGAACTGATTTTCTTGCAGGACTTGAAAAGGAGTTTTCATGGAGACGTTCCCCTCACTGATTTGATCTACTTTTGTAGCAATTTGCATGTGTTTAATTGCTGGATGCATATCCAGAAACTGGGACAGCTACCAGCTGTATTCTCAACAGGTATAGGCGTGCAAGTAAACTGCCACTTGGCTGCCCTATTTCTCTCCTGCCCTGCCTCATCGCTGCAGCACTTGGGTTGGTGCTGATCCTGCTGGCGTAAGAGAGACGACGTCTCTTAACTGGGTCCCAAGCAAAAAGGAGGTTGATCTGCCCATGAAAAGGCTTTCGGATTTCTGATCCTGTATTTCAAAGCTCCTGAACAGGAGGGGCTACCAGATGTCCTCAGCTGTACAGCCCAGTCATGCTGGAAGCAGAGGTGGAGAGGAGAAAGCTGGAGGTGATGGGCACAGGGGTGAACAGCACCTGCCCTGTGAGCACATGCAAAACAGCAACCTTGCTCAGGGTTATGGGCAGCCATGCCCACATCAGCCCCTGCACTATGGCAGGCTATCAGGAAGCAAAGCCTCGCAGTCTCTGTTCTTAACTGGTAAAAGCTGTGAGCTGCTGAACACTAGTTTCTGCTGCTCTGCTTCCGTAGCTCTGCTCCCCACGAAGGCTGGTGGCTGAGCAGATCCTGGAGCCCATTCTGCACACACAGCAGGATGGTTTGGCCTTCCCAACCCCGAGTCACCACCTAACCTTCACTCCACACCCCACTGCAACTTGAGAAATTGTCTCCTGTTCCAGGTGGGAGCTCCTTAGCTCCTGTTGATCAATCATCTCATCTAATATTTGGTGCTAAGACCTACCGTGCCGAGCCAACGTAGCAGAAGGGCATGCTCCACCCAGGCTGCCAGCTGAGGCCAAGAAGCAAGGCAATACATGAAGCTGAGTAAAGGGCAAGGCATCAATTCACTTCCAGCCACAGAGGTGAAGGGATGGGGTTTACACAATCTTTTCATTCAAAGATGGGTTGGAAACTGGGATGAGGACTCCTGGTGGTACCTAGGACACCTAAAAGCAGGTATCTACTTAAAGCACGAGGCATTTCAGGCAACAAGTCACCGTCTGAGAAATCCCTTTCAGGAGAAGAGCAAACTAGAGGGTGGCCTTGGATAACAAGGGCAGGGGAGCAAGCTGATGCTCTCCCAGAGAAGTACAGTATACTACTTTTTTCAGGCAAAATCTATCCCAGGAATAGCTTGACAAGCACAGCACACAGAGTTTGCTCTACCTCCACGAGACACAGGCTCATTATACACATCTTCTAGGTTCTACCACTGCATCAAACAGCTTCTCAAAAGGGCTTCAAGTCCTTCCAAATCCCTACTCTAATTCTTATCCCATTTGCTTAAGGCAAAATCTTAACTTAGACCCTTTTCCTGCTTCCCTTACCTCTCTCTAGCTATCCACAAGGTTACCCATTACCACAGGCTTTGTGCCGCAAACGAGCATTAATGCACTCTGTGAAGTTCCACCCAAGTGTTATGATCACCCAGTGCATAGCTGCTCAAGGGCAGTTGAGGGCATGCTTCTGTTGCAACGTGCTTTCTGGTTTGGAGTTAAAACAGATCATGCCATGTTAGGCTTTTGCTGCCCTGCAACAGGAGAACATGGTGCTTTCAGAAGGACCATCTTCACCTTTTGCTGCTTGCTCACACACTATATATATATATGTCTCCTCCTCAGCACATCTCCAAGCCAGAAGAGACTGCAACTGCCCATAGCCCACCTTGTCTTCTCCTATCTCCCACCCAGCTTCTCCCAGCCCATCTTCTGGTATTCCCTTTCCTGCCCACTGCTCCAACTGCCTTACAGCATCCCCATTTCCAGCGTCCGGCTGCATACACATGCAGACATATCTAATAAACAACCATTAAACCTCGAAAATATGTTCTTAAATAATCGCTTGGTATTTAATTAAACATGCAACAACTACCCTATTAGACTAAATTAAATTTGAGCAAGACGTCTAAACAGCGACTGGTGAAGATATCAGTTTCTAAAGCCTTCAGAAGGGGAGAGAAAGAAAACTGGATTGTACCAATACAGAGGTGACACAAGAAGATCATTCTTGCTACCTACACCCCTTCAAAGAGGCTTCACAGCCTTGGTGCAAACCCTCAGAGAATTCTTGCCTTGCAGTTGCTTTCCTACCTCTTGCTTGCAGAGCGATGCTTACGTTAAGTAACCATCAAAAAGCAAAAGGCTTTCTAGCAGAAACAACACGCTAAAGAACAAGAACAATTTCTCTAAAGCATTCCCAGAACTCATCACTTCCCTGCGCCTATTTCTGTGTGTTTGGCTGGCTTTTAGACAAACGCCTTCACCATCTTGCCAGTAGTCTTAGGGGACACTAACCCTGTCAAACCCTGCCCAAACTGGGTAGGTTCTGCAGCCCTCCTCATAGACACTTTGGGATACTTAGATCTCGAGACAAGCACTAAGTGTGCAATGCACACCAGAAACTACTACATCTCCATGAGAAGAATATTAACTAGAGCTTGTAATTCACTATGGCAGTCAAAAAGGACAATGCAGTGCTGGGTTGCACAAAATAGCTTCACCAAAAGGTTGGAGAGGATGGTGCTAATTTCCTGTAGAAGACTCAAGAGTTTGATCATGGAGAGGGTTAAGGGTAGCTAAGGGTTAGCAGACAAGGTGGGGTGGCAGCAGGTGCAGCAAAGGCAGACAGAAGAGCAGAACATTCTCCTGGCAATGAGGTTCACTATATCTAGGGGAAGTCTAAGGAATAAGATGGCAGCAAGTCCATGCAAACTGGGTCTACACAATTGTACTCTTAAATATTCCAGAATATCTGCATGTACAGACACCCAACCCTATGTCTGGGGTGGCTGCTTCTGCACATAAACACGGCATAACCATGCTCTCTGCTGACAGACTCAACAAGATCGACTTATTGTTGGAGAAAAGAGGTGGAAATAGAGTGCCTCAGCAGCAGTGCATCTCAACGGTGCACTGTATAATCACACTAGCATGACTGAAAAAAGGACACGAGCAGCAGCTGGATAACTGGTTGCAGGGAACAACTTGTACTATCAAGCGTATGGACCACATGGTGTAATACAATAGGTCTAGTTCTGCCTCTGTTTTGGATTAGTCGGCCCTCAGTTATGCCAAGATGAAGCTAGTGGAAACGGTCAGGATTTGCCCCAGCATGAGGGACCACAGAAGACATCATTTCACTTTAGCAATCCAGATGTTGGCAGTGGGAGTGCAGCCCCGACAGGCGGGTGCAGCGTGGTTAACTGGTGGTAACCTCTGAGATGCAGCAGGGTGGGAAATCCCTGATGCTGCTGACCAAGTCAAGCTTATTACAGGACGCATGAAGAAAAGCAGCCGAGACTTCAGCAGGGTCTGCAGGACCACAAGCAAGCAGACTTGGACTCTGCAGCCGACTGGATGGCAGAGCACAAGCTGCAGTCCCTGTCCATGCTGAGCGAGTGCTCTCTGCAGTACCAGGACCAACAGTCCTGGAGCCAAGGAGCTCTATTTGCAGAGCTGGCTGCAAGTTGTTGGCAGAGAGCCCATGCGAGCTTGGTAAATAAAGTATCCAGATAATAAAAATACCCAAAGGCACCGTTTAATTTTTCCGAGGGTTCTGATAGAGCCAGCCATACTGAGAGGGAATAGCAATCTTGCAGGCAGGAGCAGGGGCAGAGCTGCCCTTCCACGAGAGGACACAAGGCACTTGTCACCCAAGGGTGGTGTTAACCTTGCAGGCCCCTTGAACCTCAGCTCCAGCTTCACAATGCACAAAGGGGTCTGTGTGTGGTGCAAGTGTGACCTAGGCTAGAATGCATCAGACCGGCGCAGTGATGGGGACATCGAGGACCACGGGTGGCCTCCCCTTTTACCCACGAAGAGGTTAGAGGAGATGCTGCAGTAGGGGTCTGTGGCAGTGACAGGCAGGGATTAGGTTTAACCTGCAGGCTGGGAGCACGTCCTGGCTTTGCTTCCCGCTTTTCTAGAGCTTCGCACTGGAACTCAGTGCTTTGCAAAAGGGGAGGGAGGACGTTCAAAAGGGCATGGTCCAACCTGCACCCTTGCACGGGCAGAAAGGCCAGCTCTGTATCCCCTGCAAGCAATGACACCAAAGGGGACAGGCCTTAGAGAACCTACTGCTTTACTCCTCCTGCTGCCATCTTGCTGAGAGCACTTCTGCCAGGGCAGCCGGGACTCCTTGCGTTTCATCCCACGTGCATCCCACCTTCCCTCCCCTTAAATAATCCTTTTCATGGGACTAGAGGGCCTTTTTGGACCTCCAGACAGCTCAGCAGATCCTCTCACTTCCACCACCCTTTTCCCTTGAATGTTCATTTTTCTCTGTAGCCTAGCAACTCAGCACAGACTCGGAATATTAACAGCTCCTGTCCCCACACGCAGTCTTCTCCAGAGGCCTGAGAAACGTGATGGCAGAAAGGCAGAGAGGGGCAGGAGCAAGGACCAGGGACGCAGGGAGCCTGCACGGAGCCTCCACCAGGCTGCACCATTTGGAAACAGCAAAGCTACTCAGGAGTCATATCTGCCACCTGCACTTAACGTGTACATGACATATAGAGCTATAAATAGCCCCATTTATTTACATATTCAAATAGCATCATGCAGGCACTCGTATTTGGATCTGGATTCTATATTGAGGCGCTGACACTCTTGCACACAAGCACTCCGTTGCCACACGCCTTAAATGTATGTATGGCAGGATGTCAGCAGGTCACATCCTCAAGATCGAATCTCGTTTTCAATCAGACCACGGCAGATGAAGCTTTCACTTGTGGGAAGACACTTCAGCTTCCGCAGTAATACTCCCCAATGCTGCAGCGATGCAACTGAAGCAGGTGGCAGTTTGGAACACCATTCTCAAATACAGACAGCTTTTTTTTAAACAGATATATATTTACATATATTATATATATACATACATATATAGGCTGTGGGAGTTCTGCCTGTGTAAAAACCTGAATAAAATCCCAAATAGAAAAAATACATTTTTTATCCTGTGCAAAGTCTTCTGCAGTAACAACCCCTAAGTACTCCAGGAATGCTGGAGTGCAAGCTCAAGTGGTTCATGCCACTACATACAACACTGTGGCGTGTTCAGATCTAAAGATAACTTGGCTGCTACAGGAGCAGATGGGGTATTGCAACGCATAGCACTGCTCAGCCCAAAGCATGCTGCAAACAGACCATGGACTCTCCAGAACAACTTCTCTCTCCTGCCATGGGCCAGAGTCATAGAATCATGGAATGCTTAAGGTTGGAAGGGACCTCAGAGGTCATCTAGTCCAACCCCCTGCACACGCAGGGTCACCTAGAGCACGTGGCACAGG
>JAVCKT010023535.1:31139-79522 GCA_032273925.1 Rhynchotus rufescens
ATAGAATCATAGAATCATAGAATGCTTAAGGTTGGAAGGGACCTCAGAGGTCATCTAGTCCAACCCCCCTGCTCACGTAGGGTCACCTAGAGCATGTGGCACAGGGCTGCAACCAAGCGGGTTTTAAAGATCTCCAAAGAAGGAGAGTTTGGATCTAAAGATCTCCAAGAAGGAGAAGGAGTCAGCTGAGAAATTCAGAGTGAACTTATTCTCTCCAGCGAAAGCACAGAAATGTTCTCACTTGGGAAACACCTGGTGAGTAAAACATTTGAACTCCGTTCCTCAGCACCGGCAGCAGGTTTGACTCAGTCCTCCTGAGGCTCGAACCTGTGATACTGGAGGACTTGCAGAACCGCTCCTTGGGGATGAGAGCATCACGGAAAGAGATGTGCAAGGGGAGAACATTTACAATAAACCTTGCCACCAGGTTTCATTAGTGCTGTAAAACCTAGGGAATAGGCTAGAACTATTGTAGGGAATAGGCTGAACTAGCAAGTCCACTCATGGACAGCATGCCAATACCTGAGCGTTGCCAGTTATGCAGATAAAGACCTTTCTTCAAAATCTCCATTAATTTCTGAACAAATGCTACAGGATTTCTGGGAGGAAACCACTATGGTAGAGTAGAAAGTCTCATGGGGAGGGATTTGTTCCCCAGTCCAGCATTTACCAACATTTCAGCTGAGAGGCACCTGAGCTTTTCTTTCAGCGATGTTTCCACAACTCACAGCTCTACTGACCAACAAAAACACTTCATTCATGGACGTCAGTAATGACCCAAACAGACCCAAACAGCACAACCATAGGAAGCCCCTTGATGAGGCTGTCCCCTCACTCATGAGAGGACAACCCAGGCAGGACAGTGGCAGTGGCCTGGCAGGACTGCTCTTTTCCTGGATCACAACCTGCCTCACGTGCACCTAATCCCCAAGACCTCAGTTTCAGGAGCAGTTCCTAGTGTTCTGTGGAGATTCTGGTTCCTAGCTTGCCACAGTATTTGAAGAAATTGTATGGTGATATTGGGGTTGTTACTTAGCAACTAGGCTCTGTGAGAGGGAGTGAATTTACTCTCTGCAGAGGCAACCAACACCACGGCTAAAGCAATGGGGAAAATTCTGACACAGGAGTAGAATAATCTGTGTAACATCCTGGAAAATATCAGAAAGAAGTTTTTTTTCTCTCTTCTACAAATTGCCATAAATGCAGTAAATATTGACATATGAGTCACATTGACCTATTTTCTAGTTTCTAAGCCAGGACAATCTCTTGGTAACCAATTTCTGAACCAATGAATTTGGAGTATTTCAGGCCTCTTCATGGCTGTCTGGTTTATTCAAACCATTTTTTTGCAAAAACCCCATCCGATTATAGAAGGACCATCCCTGCCTCTAGGGCATGAAGGGGACAACTGTCTGTTCAGAGCTGAGCTCCCACTCCCCCATCCCATCACACTGCAGAGATCCCCTGAGGCCAGAGGTTTTATCTACCGTAGTTCAAGAGATTTTTCATTACAATCAGTGGAATTCCTGTTAAAAGAAAGGTATATTCAGTGTGGTACAATCGGATATGCAAACCTGACTCCTGTTGTTTAAAACCATGGAAGTGCTGCTGAAAGTCACCCTGAGTTCCAGCAGTCCATCACAGGATGTCAACACTGCAAGGATGAAGCAACCTCAAGCCCAGCAACAGCAGAGAAGACGGGTCACTGACATCCACACTGCCACAACGATGTTTCTAGGATTTCAGTGGGTTTCTTCCTTGGATGAACCACAGAGCCTCAGCACCATTTCCCAAGCAGACAACCACTCACTGAATTGCAGCCCTGCTCCCCAGGGCTTGAAGTGACAACAACTGCATGACCTAAGTGGTACTGAAACCATCATTGCCAGAGGAAGATGCAGAACTGCCCGCTCTGAAGAAGTCAACCTTCTCAGCTATGTGTTGCCAATACCTTAATTTAAACCAAAGCATGTGGAAATCCCTAGCATATAAAAAACACACAAGCTCTTTGCAACCTGCAGCAAGCCAGCATGAGCAGAGCCCTGCAGCACCACCACAGGGCACCATCCCCAGCCCATCGACCCAGAAGAGCTGCCTTTTGGCTTTACCGTATTCCAGCAGGCTTCAATATTCAGAAGCCTTAAATCCTAACGAGGATGTTGTGTCCACACACAGTTCAATATCACAGTGTGTCACAGGGCTGAAGATTCCCAGGGCGGCAGGGGAACAGCACCAGAACATCCTGTCATACACCCTGCAGCACATAAATGCAGAAACCTCCAATCATAATATTCAGTTCTTTAGCCCATTTTAAAACTTTGGATAACCAGGGACAGAACACATTCACTGGGAAATACCTACATGCCATTTCTCCATTAAAAAGAGATGGCAATAGAATAATCTCAGTTAAAAGTTAGTACATACAGGTGACGTTGAAAATGAAATTCAGTTAGGTAGTGTGCATTTATACCTCAGTGAAAACAGAGAGCTGCTGAGCCTGACCGGGACAGATCCCACTGCAAAGACTGCATTTGAAACATGCCTAATGGATGGAAAATTCGGCATAATGTAAGGAGTGACGTCCTGCTGGTGACGGCACAACGGGCATTAGGATGATCTTTCCTAGTCAAGAATGGCCTTATACACACCCTGATCCACCTTGTTTTGAGTTGAAAGCCAATTTAAAGCCCTTGCAGCTCATGGCTTTCTTGGGATATGCTTTATATCTCTCCTGAATAGAGATAACATTTTCTGAGCAAGACAGAACTTGATTTCAAAAAAAAAATAAATAGAAAAAAAAGACTTCTAGAAGTCTTTTAGAAGAAAATCAGGCTCCTTCCACAAGGCCAAAGACACATGGGCATCCATGTGGCAATGGGCTCACATGAAGAATGAGGCGAGGAAGGAAAGCACCATGGCCAGCTCTGCAAAGCATCCTGCACCAACCACGGAGCTGTCTACACTGCAGACCATCCCTCAGCAAAAGGGGAAATGGGTCCCAGCCCCATCATCATCCCTTGAACATTCCTGCCAACATTTGTGTTGGAAACCTCCCTTCTTATACTAGCCCTTCTACAATAATCCGCTTGCAACTTTTCAACTTGTCACCAGGTTTATAAAACTTTAAAGCTAGTGCTATAACAAACCGAAACAATGTTATTGCAGATGTAGGAGAGCATCTTGGGATGAATAAATTATAGGAGCCACAAAGACATCACGATGACAACAACGGCTGGATGCTCCAAGCTGCCTACAGTGTGCAGATACACAGAGGAGGGAGCTGGTTTTAGGACTGCACAGATCATAGGGCAGGAAAAACAAAGCACTATGAAGGGTAACTGTCTCTTATTTTAAATGCATGCAAAGCTTTTGGTTATTTTTCCTCCTTATTCAGATGGTCCATTAATGCTTAAAGGGAGTTGAACTGTCTGGAGCTACAAAAATATGGCCCTAGTGATTGCCTAGAGAGAAGGCTGCAGCTGGAAGCACCACCTCTCCTGGCACCACCCAGCGATTACAGCCCAGCCTAGGCAGGTCAGCCCAGAGCTGTCCCCTCAAAGGGCACTCGGGAGGGAGATTTCCAGCTCCTTCCGAGGTGGTCGCTGCTGGATGTGGTTAGAGGTGGATCCACCAAAGCAGCACAGCTCAACCAGACCATTAGTCTGTTAGCGACTCTGGGCAGCATCAGGTCACGTACCGCAATGACATGGAAATGTCCGTGTGCCCCTGTGACTGCAGGGGCACTCGAGGTCCTCATCCTTGGGAGCCAGGGCCTGCTACTGGGTCTGTAAGTGTGTGGGATGGCACAGTGAGAGGCGCGACCGCGGCGCTGTCCAGCGAGCACCAAATACCAGCACGTTTCTATAAATAGCAGCACATTGTTCCGTGCTCGCAACAATTCCACCATCTGTAGCAAAATGACATTTGCCAGATAATCTGTTCAGCCCATTTCCTTAAAGGACAATTAGTGGCTACGATGCTGCCGTTCCCTGCAGGTCGCCGTGGCTACAGAGTGTTGGGATGATTCCTTTCACCCGACCTGTAAATCCTCAACTTGGAAATTAGTGTGGGATCTGAAAGAGTCCGGCTAGGCCTTTCCTCCTCACAGATCAGCACTTTGGAAAGTCTGCTTGTGAAACAGGCCTTCCCCAATACCTGTGTGTCCTGTTCCATGTCCTCCTTTCCAGACATTTCAATTGATGTCACTGATCTTGGCTTGGACAATAACCCTTCTAATCACTGACAAGAGCAGGGGCTGCAGCTCCACACTGCTTACTAAGGCTAGGACGAGGACACAGCAATAAAGCATTACTCTAGTGAGTAAGCCTTAAAATACAGCTGAACACACTCAGGCTGCAAGAAGGTGCCATTTTGGGTCTTTTTGTCCACAGAAAGAACATTATAGTGGTCATTACGATGTACCTAGAAGCTCCCTGCACTACAGCACAACTCCCTTATCTGCCCTGTGCCATGTCACTGGGTCTATAGGCATGGCCCTCAAGCAGACGGAGAAGCGTCACCTTTGTAGATCAAGGCATCAGGGCCCATGGGGCTTGGACAGGCAACTGCATCCCAATCTGCATATGTGGGGACTTCCAACTGCACTGTCCTTGCAGTAAAACCCTGTAAGCCTCCAGGATTAAATGCCCCCATACCATCATTTTGGGAATACAGTTCCCATGGGAGCGTGGGCAAAGCGTGCTCTTTAGAGCACGGGTGGAGCTATGCTGCTCCACAGCACGGTGTCCATCTGGAAGGCTATGGAAAACAGCTTCTTGAATCATGTCACAGCTGTTCACCCGCATCACTTGTTCTCCTGCCGTGGGTGCCGGCAGCAGCTCTGGGGTCCCAGGGACGGGACGGCCAAGCTGGGGCTCCCCTCAGGCTGCCCAGCCTCAGCAACAGGCCCTTTGTTCCAGAAAAAGATGTCTAGGGATTAATTAATTATCTAGCAAGGGGCAGTAAGTAATAACACTCCTTGCGTAACAATAGAAGCTATTTGGTTGCCAGGACAACTCCGCTCCACTTGTGTGCCTTTAATTTATTCCTTGCACAGTCCCTTCCCCAATCACACGGGTTGCCAAAAAAAAAAAAAAAAAAAAAAAAAAATTGCCTTGTTTTTCTTGCCAGGATCTGTGTCTAAAGCAGGAGTCAGATGCAGCCCTTTCTCTGGGGTACCTGTCACCCAGAAGAAAGAAGCACATAAAATCCCTTAATCCTGGAAACTCGAATCACACAAGAACTCCTTCCCACTCCTTAAACATGTGTTCCTGAAGATGGTTCTGATTTTTAAACCCTTTGGAAGCTGCCTCCCCATGACACTTGTAGATCCTGAGTGGGTGCTCACATGCACCTTTCCTCTCAAACATACACAGGAAGGCCAAACAGAAGGTTATGCTTGACAATCTAGAACAGGGGCTAGGAGAGGTAATCAGAGCAAAGAAGTGACATCACCAGCTGCCCAGTGTCGTCATGAACTGCACCACAACTATCAAAAACGCTCCGTGAGCCCAAATTCTATGAGGCCTAGAGCTGCACGTGGATGAGGGGCCAGGCCAGGGCGCCGGGAAGCCCAACTCCTGCACGCCCCACAGAGATAGGAACACTGCTCTTTTCATCCAGCACTAAACACACACAATCCCCCAGGGATCCCGTGGGTGAAGAAAAGGAGCGTCACTGAGGAGAGCATTGCCTTCCCAACTTTGTCATGGAAAAGTGTTGGTAAGGGAATGGCTCTGCCAGTACTACTTGCCCAATGAACAGCATGCCCAGGACAGCTGTTTGTAGGAGGTGTATGGCAGAGCGCTTGAATATCCCTTACAGGCAGCACGTTTCCAGCAAAAGATTCATCCTGTATCTGACTCCGCATTGTCCAGTCCTCTTCTCACATCTACGGAGGAAGCTCAGGGCAGTTGTAACAACAGAGGTAAATATCTCCCTCCTTCCTGCCCCATTTAGGTAAGTTTGGGTCTTGCTCCCAGGCTACAGGCCCAGACTGTTCCTGGGCCTTACAGGCCCATGAGTTGTTCACACCAGCTCTAGCAAAGACAGTGACAACTACCTCATCACATAGCGGAGTTCTGGTCCAAGTAAAGACTGGGAGAGGAAATGATTAAGACTCGAGTTTTGTCCTGAGAGGCAAGATGGATGTAACTGGGTTAAGCCATCTGTCTCTTCTACGCCGAGCCTCAACTCAAGCACAGCTACTCAGTGCAATAGGGACATAGATCTGTACCAAGGTCTGAATTTCCATATGTGCATGCTGTCCAGTGTTCCAGTCATTACAGCCTGAGGTGTAACGTGCCATACAGGTAATTATGATGGCGGGGGGACAATAAGGGAGGGTTTGTGTACCTAGCAATCTGCTTCATAGCTCAGACCAAGAAGAAATAGCAATTATTTGGCAGAGGTTTAGCCTGTAGGTCAGTTACATTTACCGTAACTAATACCCCAGGCCTTGGTTTGACCCCATCTTCCTCCAAGCCTCTTGTATGAGAATATCAAAAAGAAATGTCTGCAAAGGAGAACCTGGAAACTCACAGGCTGGACTGTACCAACAGGCACATTCAGACATTTCAAGCAATTTAGAACCAAAGCAACTAGACAGATGATTGCTTCCCCTCCTCCCTGTTACAGCAGCCAAATTGCTGGTGGGCCAGGGAAGCAGGGCAGGAGAGTCCAGAAACAGATAAATAGGACAGGAGCATTGGGAGACCAAAGTTTTAATTGACTTGATCAGCAAGAGCTCTAAACCGGCCTAGGACTCTTCTACCTCGGTCAAGTAGAGAAGAGCAGGGCAGATGTTGCTAGGTGTGACCCCTGCCAGCTTTCCATACCACTCAGCTCTTTGGAAGGCTGAGGAACCTGGAGGAAAAGGCACTTGGTGACTGCCTAGATAAGAGAGAGGAAGGGTCAGAGAAGAGGCCAGCACTGCGCACAGCCTCTGTGAGTCCTAAGGGCTTCACCTAGGCAGAGACAACACAGGCCTGGGTGGGCACCCATCTTGTGACCAAAATGGTTAGAAGATTTGAGTACCTTGCACAGATTTCATACCCTAAAAGACTGCCAACTCAAAGGCCTTTTTGCTTTCAAAAATTCCAGCCCACTGAAGTCAGCCCAAACAAGCTGATTCCTGCTACATGGCTTTCTCTCTATACTTTCTACACTACAGATTTCCAAATACATGCCAAATCTCCACCAGCAAGCCTATAAAATCACCAATTGCTTTTCAAGTTGGCAGTCATGAGCTGATGGTAAAGCCACCATTGCCCCTTTTTGTTTTCCCTCACTGGAAACAAGAATCTACTGCTTCAAGCATAACTATTAATGACCAGGAAAGATGTCCATGCAACAAGACAGAAGGATTAGGGATGAGCATCTCTACTCCAGATCTAGTGCCAGCTGCTCCTTAGGTGCCACTCGAGATCCTCCATCCCCACATTCACAGCTAACATCAGACCTACTTGAGCAAGCTATTACAGCTACATTTATTAACCCACTAGAATTTACCTCATGCCAGCAAGGTAGTGACAGTCTTCCCATGTGCTCACAGACACTGGAGATACACACCTACTTCTGGAGGTAACACATGACAGGTATCTCATGTCTGCTTTGTGTTGCAAGGGTTTAATTTCAGCATTGTTTCACTTTGGAGCTGCACTGAGGCTGTGGAGCCAACAGGCATTCGGCACCAGTAACACAGGTTAGAAGGTCAGAAGAAGCAAGACTCAGACTGAAGCAAGGCTCAGACTGAAATCAGTAAAATGAGAAAAAAAAAAAAAAAAGGAGAGAAACTTATTTATTATAGCCCAGGGAAATGTTAACTTTTTTTTGGGGGTGCGGGGGGGAGGGAGGCAGAGGAAATCACACTATACAAGAAGAAATTATACTTCAATTCCTTACACTTTACTGAGGAAGAATCCTATCTATTAAATCAGAGTTCCCATCATCTCATAAAAATTCTAACCATCTCCAAAGGAGACCAAAAAATGATTCTTATTCTTTATTGGGAAAGTTCCTCTTTTTCCAACAATTGCAGGGAAGATGTGCAAAAGTAGCTTTATGAAGGTGTTAGCACCCTTCTCTTCCAAAGTACACTTTCAGATCTCAGTTGACTTCAAGGAGAGACTGTCTTGGATTTGTATCTCAGCTGGGGAATGGAAGAAGAATTCGCTATTTATTTTATTTACATATTTTTAAACTACTCACCATGTTGACTTCTGAGATCTGGTCAATGCTGGAGATATGGATGCTCATTCCCACTGTGACAGGGTTACCTGAAACACAAAAGGAACACATGAGGAACATTGTCTCTTCTTTTACCTCATATTACAGCGTTAACTATAAGTGCACAGATGTGATTTGAAACTGCCTAAGATTCCGCAGGCCTCAAGGATTTCCAAGGCACATGCTTAAATGATCAGAGAAGAATAGGATTCTCTAACTCCCAGGCTTACAAACTCACTTCTAGGGGGTAGTGCAGCCTAAGCCTGAGTCTCTAAATCCTGGAAGTTAATTACCCCCTCGTTATACAATTATCTCTGATTATTCCAAATAATGCCTTCAGAGACATCACCAGGCTCCCAGTGAGCTTGCATCAGGTGTTGCTGTTTGACCATGCAAAGAACAGAGCAAGAACACCCATGCAACAAAAGGGCAGGAAGAATAATCACTCCCTGCTCCTTCACCTTCCTTATTCCTCTGCAGTACTCAGCTTGACAACTCAAGAGAGCTTTAATACCCAAGGTACCAGATGAGCACAGAGATCAGACCATTATTATAGGGACTGCACTTGAATCACAGACCAGATTCCCCACTTTTTACTATTGGCATTGAGGTGCACATCCCCATCCCGCACACACACACATCCTCCTCCCAGGAATGAGTGATTCATGGCAGATATCCATGCCCCAGGTTTCTGTGGAAATCAGATCTTCCCTTACAAGTGATCCATGCTCATTCCACAGTTAAGTGCCTCACTCCTACGGATACATTTGTGAAGAAGCATGATGGTGAAAGATAGTTGCAGGTTGACCTGTTGCCTTCTCTTGTCCAAGTGCAAAGAGATGTATTATGGTTTCCCACAGGTGGGGCAGAAGCAGGACACTTCCCTCCCTACTTCCAGATGTGCAGTATCTCCATCTAGATCCAGACACATACCCGGTTCTGTCTAAGTCTCCTTACACCCAGTATGAAAACCACCAAAGGGCCTCCCACACCTTGAGTCAAGGTTTCCAAGCGCATCCCTTGCCATTCACATCCCAGTCTCAAAGCCAAAGCAGAGACCTCTCCCACTGCAATCAAAGCCCCTCTTCCCACACAGGCCAAGTGGAAAACAATTCCTTGAGCTGCAGTACTAGAAAGGGAATGGCAAGCTTTTATGCCACTCAAGGTATTAACTCTTCCGTGGACTCATTAAGTAGATCTAAATGCTGAAATATTTGCAGATAATCATGAAATGGCTTGGAAAGTAATTAGGAGACTGGGGGAGAGGGGAGAACCACACAACTGGAAATGAAGTGATTTTTTAATTATGTGTTACCAGAAGTAGGGAAGTGGTGTCATTAGGGCTTCCTTATGATTGGGTGCACGGTTAACCGAGACCCTCTGCTGCAAATTAAGCAGCATTATCCTTTAATGGAATATGGACAACACTGAAAGCATCAGAATTAACAACAACCGTAATTAGACCCCGTTATGCAAATCTCCTTAAAGAGACAGTGCTCCTCTGCAGCACCCAGAGCTTGCTGTCAGCCCTGTGGGAGATGGGCACTCTCGGGCAATCTGGCGGAGCCCCCCAAAATCCCTCTGCCCACGGCGTGCTCCTAGCCACGGCTTTGCTGCTCTGCTGCATTCACCCCCACAAGGCAGCCGGGTATGAAAATAACCAAAAGTCATTCCCAGACAAAGTCCCTGGGAGAGCCAATTCTCCCTTTATTCTGCCAGAGGCAGAGGGGACACCAATAAACCTTTAAGAAATCTCCTTTTTGAGAGTTTATCTTTTTTTTTTCCCCCTCTAGAAACCAGGTCCTTGTTGTGATAGGAGCCACGAAAGAAAGAAATAGCTCCCGCCCTGATGAATTTGCAGGCTAATTGGCTATGTGAAGAAAGGCAGTGCCACATAACTAGGTTGCAGAAGACTGGGAACAAGGCAGCTCTCCCAGCTCTTGGACTTCTCTGCCATGCAATTTTGCTGCCCTCCTGCCTGCTTTATTCCCCCTCTGTCACTGCTGGTAGTTTTGGCACTGTAGTCATGTGCCCAGCTCTTCCTCGGTGAAGAAAGAAGTGTTTCCTCCCCACTGCTGTGTGAGAGACCCACTGGACTGGACTGGGTGGCTCTAGGAGGGGAGCACTGACAAGGGTGGTACACAAGGATTTGTCAAACGCAGAGTCTATTCAATCTAATCTATCTGTCTAGACATTTGTGCAGTGTTCATCACCATGGCATCCGAGTGCCTGAGGTCATACAGTGACTCAGTGTCAAAGCTGTGGATAAGATCCAGAGATCCAGCTCCCAGCTCCAAGATGAACGACGGAGTTGGGAGCAGCAGAGCTCAGTTCAGCCCAGCTAATACTTAGCAGGGCTTTGTGCTCATGCACACAAGGCACTGTCCACACCTCCACTCCCCATCCATCATGGGCAGCAGGAGATTCCGCTTTTCCCACAGGCAGGAGCTCGGGATCTTCATACAAACACCAGCAATGTAGGTACGTGAAGCCTTGGCTTTACTGGATCTGCTCTCATCTGGATGTGAGGGAGGACATTTCACCTTCTCTGTTCCTGGTGTGAAGGCAGCCTTGGAGTCGCCTCAGGACTGGGATGCATGTGCAAAGCCAGCAGGGAGGAAAAAAAAAAAACCCTGTCCTAGCTCTTGCCACTGCCCAAAGAGAAACTAGACCGGCTGGTGTCCAACATTCAGGCTCTAAGTAGTACACAAACAAACAAAGGGCATTGAATCTGCCAATGTTAATAGCTTAAGGGAAGAGGAATACAAAAAGTAGGGTAGTTAAAACACAAGATAACGTCATCTGAATTTGACCAAGAGGCAGAGCTCTGCATTTGCAGATCTGAGAAGAGGCAAAAGAAGTAAGTCTCATTAAAGGCCTGTGCTTTTATCTGTGTCTGCCCAATGTGTGCATAGAATAAAGCCCTTTCCCCCTCACCAGCCCGTTAAAGAAAAAGCTTATGCCTGGGAAAGATTTGTAGACAAGTTCACAAATCCAACGACCAATTATTATTTCCACTTCTTATTTTATCATGATTTACAGTCCCAGAGCCCTGTTACGCTAGGAGAAGCTGTTCTCCCTTCAGTGCTGCAGTTCGCCTGTGCTACAGCCGGAGCTGATGGCAGCATGGGTCAGTAGCTCCATTCTAGATTTCATCCTGGTAGCTCAGCTGCAGAGCACGGCAGAGAGAACAGCTCAAAGCGCGCGTGTGTAGTAGGTCTCCTGAGACATTAGCTGCTTACTTGGGCAACTGGCTTGTAGGAAGGGATGTGATGCTTCCAATTCTACCCAAGAGAGCCAGACTACAGCGAGCTTGGGTTTCTTTCCCATTAGGTTTCTAACTGCAACACAATTGCAGCCGAAAAGATTCAAAAATAGTGAGCAGATAAATAAAAATGATATATGAATTTCAGTGGAGGATAATGCAAGGCAAGCTCTATGAGCCACAGTCAGTATTTTGAGGTGCCTCATGCTTTCTGACCATGCAAACTTGGCAACGCCAGCTTGGCCAATGCTCGCAGTCACTAAGGGAAAGGTGTGAGTCTCCAGCCTACCTGCCAGCCCAAACTGCAGGAACAGAGGGCTGAGAACAGATCTCAGGAGGCTGTTCAAAGCCAATTCTTTATGGAAGATCCAGGTAAGCTTAGAGCCTCTTTAATGAAGGTTTTCTTTAAAGACATCACAGCACAAATTCCATACCTCCCCTGTATGCTTTCTTCCTGCATTTCACTGCACTTGAGAAAGCTTCTCCTAAGTATTCACAGTAAGCCTTCTCTGTGCTGTAAATGCAGTTCATTTCATCTCATCATTCCCCCCAATGACTGCAAAAGAACAAATCAATCATCCTTTGACAACAGCTTTTATGTACTGAGAAACCATGACATCCCCCTCCCTGCACCGCCACCACCAGCACTGTCTTTTCTAGATTAAATGCACCTGATTTCTTCAACCTTCTCCTCAGAGGTCGTGTTTTCTAAACCTCTGACAATTAACGTTGTTTTTCGCTGGCATCTTGCCAATTTGTCTACATCTCTTTCAAAGTATGGTATCCAGAAACCAAGCACTGAAGCAAAGATGACATTTCAGCAGTGCAGGAGAGAGGAGAAAAACTCCAATATGCAGCATTCTCTTAAAAAACACTTTCGGCAAATTCATGACAAGAAGTCTCCTCAGCCTCACTGCACCCACCCTGGGAGCTGCTCTTTTTGTGTAGGAAGTTAGAGATGTCAACGGCGCAGTTTGCCTGACTTGGGAGCCCAGCCCAGCTCCCAGCCTTGCAGAGAGCAGCCAATGCAGCTCCTTCTCTTCTGGCCAAGAGTGGAGATTCTTTAAACAGAGCTTAACATGAGCCCCAGTGTCCTCTGCCTGGACCCTGTGTATGGGACTATCTGAGGTGGTTCTGGTCCCTGCATCTTTGGACTCTGGCAGGTTTCAGACCCCTGCAGCAGCATTAAAGCTGCCTCAGTGTCTTCTGCTGACTACACAAAGCCAGCCAGGAAAAAATAGGAGAGTTTTCAGCCATTAATCCAGCAAGGTCCTCACCTTAAAATGCCATGCATCCACAGGCATAGACTCTGATCATGGTGAACCTTATCCCCAGCCCTCCAGAAGCAGGACAGCAGTGGCTCTAGAGTCCAGGAACAGCAAGGCCCAACAAAGCTGCCCTGTGCTGCTTGACAAAGCTAATTGTGCAAAAACAGGGTGATAGAGGCAGAGTCAAGGAGGGTAACCTTAGCTCATACACACGACTATGGGACTGCAGGGCCTCTTCTTTGCCACCTGCATTCCCAAGGACCCTCACTGGCATCAGGATCAGCAGTTAGGTCATTCTAAGCCTTGCCAAAGGATCTTGCACACAGATCAATGCCACTTCCAGGAGTTTTTCCGTCAGGGCTCTTACCCCTGCTTTGCTGGACAAGGGAGAACTCTTCAGTATCTCCATCTCCCTCTGCACAGAAAGGTCTACCCAAGCCACCGCCCTCCGCTTTGCTCGCAGAACCCCAGGGCAGCCCGAGTTTGTTGAAAACCTAAAGCCACGGACCACGTCACTGCTACGTGCGGCAAGGAGTTGATTTTACAAGGTCTGACAGACACGGTTAGTTAGGAGGCAAGAGCTCCCAGGTAATCGGAGGTGCAGGGCACAGCTCAAATTCAACATTAGGCTTCCTTGACTAACAACGAGACAGTAGCCTGCATGCAGCAGCTCCCTTCTCCTAAGAAATGCCACGCTATCCTTCCCAAACTAGATCCTTGTTTTCAGCCCACAGGCTAAAGTCCTGAGTCACGATGGGGAAGATGCACCTCTATAGCTTCTTCTAAAACACCCCCAGAGGATAACTCAGAAGCCAGCCTGCTCTCAGCATGCTTGGGTTCCCTTGGGAATAATCTACACCTACCTCCCAGGAGAAGGAGACTGGAAATATGCTTTTATTTTTTCCCTTCATAATACACATGGATTTTAACATTTAAATTGCTACCAACATTATGGCTGTTCTCACAGTTCTCAGGCAAGAGCAGGGCTCTGCTATAACAGTTTGGAGGGGCATTTCTAGGAGGTACCATCCCAGCAGGCTACACAGAAGCCAAATTAAATACATTCCCAAAAATAAGTTTCTGGGGTTCTTTTTCCTTTTTTTAGCTTACGTATTTACCCACAGCATCAAGCACAAACACAGCAAGAGTTAACATTGCTGAAGGAACAAGAAACATTGCCCATGTATTATGAAAGCAGAAGGGTTTTGGGAGCCGCTTTCATCTAGCATAGATGGAACGGGCAACACCTAGAAGCACTGAGTTCAGCAAGGTCACTTAAGAACCTGCTTAAAATTTCCCAGCAAAATTTAGCTTTAAATACACATTAAATGCTCTCCAAGCTTTCTTCTTCTTGTTTTTTGCTCTTATTTCCATGACTCATTGCTGACCTCTCCCCTACCCCCTAGTCGATGGCCGCACAAAAGCCTCGCCAGGCTCAGCACAACAGCCAGAAACATCAAACAGAGAGGCTGGTATCAAAGCTCTCCTAGTGGGACCCTGCTCCTAGTGGGTCACTCCATGACATCCGCTGGATTTATAAGAGTAAATCATACCATGACGTTACGCTTTGGGCCACTTGTTGTGCATTGCCAGAAAGAGAAGCAATGATCCTATGGCAAGACAGCAAATATGGCATTGCCTTCTGGTATCTGGGAGCACCAGGAGGCTAAGGGACTTGCTGCTGCTAGCAAGTCCCCTTACTTCACATGAGGAAAGCAGCGTCGTTTAGCTGAAAGATAGGGCTCTGCTCTCCAGGACACATGGGACTGTCAATGCTTCCTGCTTCCACAGAGATTCACTGTATTGCAGAGGCAGGAGGGGCATCTAACACCGATTCTTATGGAGACTGCAGTAATTCTCCAATGAAGCTGGCAGAAAACAGTTCCTTCTGCTTGGAAGATTTCCTTCCTTTGCCACGCTTCTTTAGGGAGTGCTTGGCACTTCGTAAGCCATCAGGCTAGCACAGCAAACAGGACGGTGCCTAACCTTGCTAGGCTTCCCAGACACAGCACACTCCTGTGTAAGGAAGCGAAAGACAGCCTAATGAGACAGGCTGGAAGCCTGGCTTTGGCCTTAGCCAGCCAAATCAGCAAGTTTGCAAGACTTTTTTTTTTTTTTTTTTTTTTAAATATGGGGAAAATATTAAGGACTTGCCCCTAGAAATGGAAGCTTTAGAGCAAGTTCTCATCAAAATAAGCAAATCAAGGATGCACACCTGCTTTGATAGAACAGCTAGAGGAGGATGTAGCCAAGCCTGTGAATCCTAACACCTCCTGGCAGCTCAAGAACCAGGAGAGCTGGGCACAGCACCTAAGGAGGTGCTTGTAATGTGTAAACACCAAAAAAACACACGGGCTTCAATAGGAGGCAGCCTTTCCTCCCAGCAAGCAGTGAAGCCAGTTCTTCAGGCAACGCAGCTCTTGTGGAGGAGACAGAACTGATTGCTCAAGCACTACTATCTCGTGACGCTCTTTACAAACTTACAGGTTAACCTTGATGTAACAGCCACATTTCCAACATGTTGTCAACTGAAGCTGTCCCTGTAGATTTGAATAGATACTGAGGATTTTTTTTTTGCCTCCCTCTCCCAAGCAAGCTGTGCCTGCCAGTGAGCCAATGCTGGAGGATCCTTCTGGAGGAACAATGCTTTTCCAATGCAGATATAGCATTCATTTTGTGCCTATTCTAGGGAAAACAGAGTGCTAAGGAGCACAATCTGCAAGGCACAGTGGATTACCTAATCTATCTCATGGGTATTTTTAATGGATTAGTAGGTATTAGTGTGGGATATTGCAAATATCCCATGGAAATTTAGAAGTTAGAGAGAACAATCAGTTGGCTGCAAGAACAGTGTAAAGGCTGTCCCAAAGGTATTGAAGGATTACCGAGGAAGCTAAATCAAGGTTGATTTTAAAAGATGGTGGTAGACAGCTACCCTAGCTGAATAAAAACAAGGTTCTCATATATACAGGCTTAAAAAATGAACAAGAGAGTAGACACCAAGCCTTTCCAGCTTCTGTTCTACTAGTAGGTTCAGTTCAAGAAAGCACTTGTATATATGCATATAGCACTTCCAGTATTAAGAAAAAAAAAAAAAAAACACTGACTTCTCAGGATACTAGCTATTCTTGGTAGTGGCCTAGGCCAATACTTAGAAGTCAGTTATAAATGCGTGTTATCCTTAGCGATGAAGAGATTTTTCTCAAGCTTTCTGTATTCCTAATAGACATGTTAAGGTTACTGTAAAATGAGGGGAAAATAAGTTCCCAGAATTATCATAAACTGGATATGTTTTGCAGGTTTTTGCTCTCATTTATGTATAATTGCATCACCCAACCCGATTTGATTGTTTCCAGCCTGGCATCACTAGTATGCCCCAAGCAATCACTGCTTTAATAGTATGCTTACTATGAGCACCAAGGTTCCCTGATAGGAGCTGTCCTCTGCTTCAGAGGACACCTGGCCCAGGTCCACGGCAGGCTGTGCACTGCAGAAGGGGCTGCCGGGGACACGCAGAGGTTTCTTTAGGGGTTGGAGGCCCAGAGCAGCCTTGGGAGGTGAGGCCTGGCCCTCAGCCCACTGGGGCTCTGCTGCTGGAGCCAGGTTGCTCAGCAGACCTCACTCGAGGCCCTTCCTCTCCACGTCCTCCCAGGGCACTGCACACACGGCTCCCTGGCTGGGCAGCCTCCAGTGCACACCACTAACTTGGAGGTTTTTTCTTTCACACTCTTTCCCCCACCACAGATTTGGGCATTTCTACAAAGCATCACATTTCCCCGTGGTTACGCTTAGTTGACCGGGGTAAACCAGAGACACCTGACACCACCAGGGCCTTCAGCACTTATTTACTCTGCAGCAAGGGTGACATGCAGGTGGGCAACAGGGCTTCCTCAGCAGATTATATAGCATATAATAACAGAGCGACAGCAGAACAACACGTGCCAGGTGCTGTCCTGGAGCAAATCTGATCCATGCCTCACATTTTCCCACCTGAGAGGGTTCCCTCCTTCTCTGCTTCCTCCAGCAGCACCTTGGCAGCGGAGCACATCCCCACTGTGCTTTGGGGTTGCAGCTTTTCCCACAACATCATGAAGAAGCACTGAGGAAACCCACCAACACCTCCATGGGCCCAACTACACCTGGGGTAGGCCATCCTATCCTACTCCAACCCACCCCAGTCCAGCCTGTGGTGTTGCTCCATGGGCAGTGGACTCATGGTCCCACCACCCAGGATCCTCCTGCACCCAGCCCTGGTAGGGTGGCTGCAGGCGAGGCCCATGGGACATTACGGCTGTTACTGTGGGTCCTGAGCCTCTCCTCAGGGACCACTTGTCCCACTAAGCAGAGGAGGCCTGTTCTCCCCGTGCACCCAGAGCATTGTCCTCAGCGTGGTTGCAGACCCAGGCTACGCTCGAGTACGTGACCTCTTCGGGGAAACACTCTCCTGCACTACGGCAGCCTGAGCCACCTAATCCCCTTAGCTGAAAATGAGCCGAACCAAATTAATTTAAATGGGTTAACACAAGCTCCTCCGTTCATATCAAATCCATTACTCTGTCCTGGAAATATTTGTAACAACAACAAAATATCCTGGCTTGTCATTTTTATCAAAGTGGCGACGGGAAGGTGTTTTCCTGTCTTTCCCCCTGTTTTGCAGTTTTAATGAGTTAGTCACACCTCCTCGTCGCTCTTCACAGGCGCCTGGCTGTAAGGGATGCCGCACTGTCTAGGTCCTGGACGTGATCCTGCCGGGCGCGCACGCCACGGTGGGGAGAGAAGGGAAGCAGTGACTTGTCGGGCGAGTGGGGATATTGGTGCCAGGATGCTGGGAGTGGTGGAGTCAGATGCTGCCGTCCTCCCTGGGTGTTTTTCGGCAGTGCGAAACACCCTCCTCTACCCCAGCGTGGCGCAAAGCCTGTGTCCACGGAGTTGGGCCTGCGGTTACCCGCGCGCCGCGGCCTGGCCGCACGGATGGCGCCCGGCGCGAGCGCCACCCGTGGGGAGAGCGGTGACTCAGAGCCGAAAATACCGTGGCATTCATGCTGAAAGCATGAGCTCGAGTTGGAGCACACACACAAGCCAGCCTCCCCCTTTCCAAACGTTATATATGGGGCTACGTGTTTCCGTCTTCCATTTTCCGAGTCCCTTGGATATGCCATGTTCAGGGTTTTCTGCTTTTCCTCCGCAGCCTCAAGACAGAGAAAATCTGACTTAACTCACTGATGACTGAGAACTGCAAGTAGGTGTAGGAGGGAGAAATCAAGTTTGTAAATCAGTCACTTTTGAACAGTTGGCCCTGTAGGCTCCTGTTCTTATCATTTCAGCAAATATCAGTTTGCAAGAGGGTCATGGGGATTCACCAGGACTGAAGTTACGTGGCCACCTTTTACCCCAGCACTTCTTATTAAAAAATACAGCTAACCGTGATTTGTTCACCAAAATAATTGCTTTCACTCAGGATTCATGGATGAGCGAATCTTGCAGGGCTTTTACATATATATTCATCTCCGGCAATTCATCAACATAATAATCACGCATTATTAACTTGAGTACTCATCATTTTTTTCTCTAGTGTCAAATACTAGCAAGGAGCTAGCATGAAAAAGAGAAGAAAAATATGCAGGGAAATGTCTGATCAATGTTTTTCTATTTTTGCTATAAAAGGAGGATAAGAAGAAAAATTCAGCTCATAGTCCACCCCCCGCCCCTCTACAAAAATTTCCTTGCCAAACTGAGATAAATATGCTGAGATGTTTTCGTTTTTAGTTAACATATAGACCCTCCTGACTAGGAGAACAGAGCAGACAGTGTCAGTCACACCTTTGATTCCTGCAGCTGCTGTTCTCAAGGGTTCGAACCACACATTTTAGTTGCCCTTGGTGGACACTAGGGCAACAGCCAGGGCTTCTCTGCTCTAAAACAGAAAAAAAATTTATCTTGATTGGCTCAGTTGCTCTCAGTGCAGTCCCAGCCTGGTGAAACTTCAGAAGAGGTTCCTTCAAATGGATGTTACATGTAGAAGCAGTATTACTAAAACAGACAAGCAAGACCCGCAGAGATGCACAAGGCCTTGCAGATTTGAGGCCGTATTAGGGGAAGGCCTTGCAACATGTAGGTCCACATGAAATCTGAAGCACTGGGAGAGTACGTCTGCTATGATTGGGATCAGAATGAAGCCACAAGCCTGTGTTCTGTAAAAACCCATCCCAGATACCATCACACAGGGCTTTCTGGCAGGTATGACGTACAGCTCAGCTCCCCAGCAGGACTTCCTCTTCCCAGCTGGAAAAGGAGGGTTTCTCCACCAGTAACAATGTCCCACCAGTAAACTCCAGCCTGTAACCTAGGTGGCCTCCTCTTCTGAGATGGCCATCACCAGTGTTCTGCTCAGAGCTTTGCCAACTATGGTGGGATGTCCCCTTCTTCATGTGTTTTGGAGCTGCGCTGCTCAGTGCTGCCCCACAATACCCTTCCCCATCCCAGCCTTTCCCATTGGAGAGGCTTCGCACAACCTGGAGGAGTCATCTCCTGCAGTTTCACTAACACAAAACTACTTAACGAAAGAGCTGCTGATGAGTTCTCACACTGTGGCTAATGTATAAAAGAAGAGCAAGAAGAATATCAAGGAACTGCCTGGTGATTGATAACAGAGGTATTGGAAAGACTTCTGGATCAGGAAACCAGGCCCAGTTTTGTGGCACTGCTGCAGCTTTTACACATACTAGTGTCAGCGTAGTGGCATGTTTCACTTACTCACGTCTATGCTGACTGAAATGGATGAGCCTTGGCTTTAAAAGGAAGCATTTGACAATAAACTGTCATAGGAAACAACTTCTGGGTCACTGCTCACTCGCAGAGGCCAGTCTGCATAGTAGATAAAAGCCTAGAACTGCTTTTAGTGGCTGAAATGACCCTGCTGGCTGTGAGAGCTGAGGCCTACATTGTGACACAGAAGGCCCTCGTGTCAGGTTTTGCCAACAGATTGTGGTGGAAGTCATTACAGAAGCATATGAAAAGTAAAGGTTGGAAGCAGTGCAATAGCGAGTACACCCTTCCCACTTTCTCTACTATGTGACATGTTCATAACAGTGAATATATTATCTTCCACACATAATTTCTAAAATACTCAACCAGCTCTGAGATAACTGAATCCATTTCCTGAAATGGATGTTTGGGAATGCCCTCCTGTCCCATCCATCATAGAGGGAACTATTTCTGAACAATTCTAATGCCCATTTCAGGTGAAAGATTTTCTTACGGTTCTGTCCCTCCTATTTCTCTGCAGTGAGAAGTGGGGACATGTACTTGTTCCCTTTGGGGATTTCACCAGCTACCACAATCGAAGAAAGTGTCACGGTTTGGTGACCAAGCAGTGGACCAGAGCACTGAAGGTGTTCAGGTCTGCTCTTGTGAATAAAGGGTAATAGTGCGAAGCAGAACTTCCTGGTCCTATTCCTTGCTCTGTCGCAGCTTTTTCTGTGTCAACTCAAACAAGCTGTCCCCCTTGGTGTCTCCTAGGTGTAAAACAGAGTAGTAGAAGTGCATTAGCCCCCAGGAAGCAGGGAAGACCTTTTAGTCAGTGTTTGTACAGTGCAGAAACCTTGCTGCTACTTGTCACATGGAGCCAGTAATGCTACCTGAGAACAAATTATATTCGTGCATAATGAAAATCACATTCCACTCAGCCCCGATTCCAGAATCCTTTCTGGCTGGTGATGATGTCCAGAGCAGAGAGAGCACAGCTTGATTTCCGGAGCCCTGGCTGAGCTGGCAGAGCTGGCAGGTAGAAATATCTTGTTTTGACTGGTAAACTGAGCAAATTTGACATGGAAACCACTGAGGGAGAATAAATATGGAACAACAAGATGTAATTTTTACAGAGGCTCTTTTCCAACTATAGCTGTACTCTGAACCATCCCAGACTTGCACTAAGAGGTCCTGAGGTCTAGGGAGGGAAATTCAAGCCACGCTAGACTGGGCTGAGGTTCGCCCCTGTCACAAGCACAGACATCTCTAAGTGCACAATTACTTAACAGCACTATTCCACTAGGACTGCAAAGAGGAGAAAAGGAAAGGGGGGAAAGGAAAGATCAGAGAAGAAAAAGAGTTCCTAACTCTGACACAGAACCAAGGATAAATGCCGAAAGCAGAGGAATAGCCTGTTGGAATTGCATGTGCAGTGTTTTCCAAACCTCCCTGAAATTCATCTCCTGCTCAAAAGAAACAGCAGTGTTTTTACTGACTTGAAATAGTGTGTGACTGAAAAGAGTTCTGTTGTCTTCCATGTAATGAGAACAAGAGAAATCCCTGGATCTACAGCATACTTGTTCATTCCACAGATCTGTTCTGGCTGTAGGGTTCCACCTTCTAGCATTTCTCCTCTTTTCATGTATGTGATGTGAGTTGCTCAAACGGGCCTTACGCCATCACTGAGCACATCATCTGTCTTGTCCATGCTGAAATATCAAGACATAAATAAACACATAACAAATCCCATCAAAGGCTGTCTGCAACGATGGATCTTACAGTTTTCCACACGAAATAGTGTGACTACCACTAAAGAGCTATATTACATCAGTTCAGCCTGACACTCTAGTAACCTTTAATTTGAACCAGGTGAGAAAAATGATGTGCACACACAGTCTGTTTCATGTAGAGGTAAAGCTAGAACATATCACTGGGCCTTTATGTTCTACACTGTACAGGTAAAAAAAAAAGATATTTTTCTGACTGACTGCTATTGGCAGCTTTAAGAAATGAACAATGCAATATGTAAAGCTATTCTGAAGAATAGATTTAGGACTATGGAAATATATTTTGACTAATCAGAAGGACTCATGCTGACAGGTTTTGCACTCTTTTTACATCTTGCTTTCAGTGACAGCCCCCAGAATATTATTGGCAGGAATATTCACAGAAACAGTGAGGTTATGTAGGTAATAATGAGGAAGAACAACACCATTTGACTTCACTGTCTAAGTGATACAGCACTCGATCTCCAGACTAGCTCTAAACAACAACCCATTTTTGATCTGTTAATTAAATAATCAATTAAGAATTATTGGAATTATTTTACAGTCAATACTTCTAAGATATTCAATACTTCGTCAATCATAAAAAAAAAATCCTATACAAAGAGGAAAAAATCCTGGAATAAATGCGTTGTTAAAATGATGACGAGGTCTTTCTATTACAGAAATAGATCTCATGGTCCTTCACAAGTTACAGTGTACTACCAGGCACTAACTCCAACAGCCCTGGAAATTGTCTGTGTCCATGCTGGAATGGAATGGTTGGGCAAAGCTACAAAAAATAGGGGTGAAAAGGAAAATGAAGAGCAACCAAATGCAATTATACTGAATAGCATTTAGTGCAGATATGAGAATCAAAACTTCTATTACTGCAAAAGTGTGGTGGCTTAATAGATGACAGCAGGACTACATGTCCTCCATTTGGTAGCAAATCCAGTAAACTCTTGGTGTTGCTAAGCACTGCTCTTGACCAGACTTACAAATTGTTTAGACATCCTCCTCTAATTTGAGTGCAGGCTGAGAATCAAGAGAACCCATCCTCACTGCTCTCTTGGTCACACCACCCAAAACTACCTCCATGGCCACTTTATGCCAGATCTTCCAGTCTCTGAAGGAGGATAATAAAAATTTTGTGGTTCTCCATTGGAATTCATGAATATACTCAACTTGCAAAGAGATGCTCCCAAGCTTTATCACACTGGAGGAAAGAACGAGTCTAAGGTCCTAAAATATTATTGCACACACACACAAAAAAAAAAAAAATCAAAATAAGCAAGCTCTCAAAATGTTCATCAGATATAAGGATGCCCATTGCTAAATGGATGTTGTAGTGGCAGTTCTTTATTAAACAATCCCCAAGATCCTTGTTCATTCCCCTTCCTTGTTTGATAGAGGATAGATTTGTTCTAAGAATGAGTCAGGATTATATAGTGAAGGAGAGCACTTTTGGTAGGGTCCCTGATTTGCTGAAGAAGCTGATAGCCGTGCCGTAAGTGAGAGGTAGACCTCCAGGAAAGGAGGGAAGGTGGCTGGTGAATTCTGTTCTCCAAGACTGGATGTGTCACAGGTTTTCCTATGTGGTGCTATGCAAGACACCTAAACCTCACAGATATTCCCGAACTCTGAACGTCTCTCTCATGGGGCACCAGAGCTGAGCACTCACAGCTGTGGCTGAAATCCATAGGAGCTGTGCTTTGATGATGCAGTGTGTTCAATATAATGCTGCTAAATATTCTGGAAAATCAGTGGCCATACCACAGTGCGGGGCACTCTTGACTTCTCAGAGGGGAGCTGCATACACATTCAGGCTGTACTGGTGTACTTGACAGCAATCATAAAAACAACTAATTCTGTTCAGCAGCGGGTCCAAATACAGAGCTATCAAAAAGTCATGAGTCCAGGGCGGTTCTTGCTTGCTTAGTCCCACCCTTTGCACTAGATATGCATCTTCCTTCCAGCCTCTTCTAGCTCAATCTGTCTTAATTGTCTGCCACAATCTCCTCACCTAGTCCCCACTGCCGTGCTCCCAGCATGTTCCCTTTCTATTGAGGAGAAACAGGGAAGAACAACTCCCTAAAAAGCAGCATCTCTGCATGTTCTGTGAGGAAGAGGTGCTCAGGAAAAGCATGTGGACCTTGCCTCCCGATGCCCACTGACAAGCAGAGCAAATACGGCTCTACGAAACAATCTCAGTTCTGGTGTTTCTGATGTCTTGAGTGTTTGACTTTACACCCTGAAAAATCTTTTTAACAGTATGTATTTCCTATAAAAAGAGCAAACGGAAAAAAAATAGAAATTCCGTCATGTGGCAATGTGTTAACATCCACATATGTCCCAAGAAGGACTGGATCCTTTCATTTCCTGCCGCTTGAGTTAACAAAGTAAGACATAACAGCAGGAGGTTGTCATCTTCCTTCTACATTAGCCCTAGAGATGATGTGACCCGTGATCTGGGGCCAGAAGTCACGTAAATGGGGGAGGAAGAAGGGCCTGCACAGTTGTACAGCTGTGGCCAAGTCTGCTGACCAAGAACACCCATTCCTCAGCCTGTCAAACAGCAGGAGAGTGGGGCTACTGCCCTTCCTGATGGCATATCCACATTTGCTTTGGCCCCGGGTTACATTGGCTCTTGTTGACCATGGAGGAATGCTGGGATGTAGGGGTATTAGGGTCTCTGAAGAGCACTGCAATCCAGGTGGCCCAGCGTCTTCTCCTAATCTTACTCTCCAGAGTGGTCCCTGCTGTCTTTCAGGCCTTTTCCTGCCAGCTTCTGTCCCCATCTTCTCTCTCCTCTGCATTGGCTCTTTCTCTCCCTGACTGGTTGGTGTCCCCTCTCCTCGGCGCAGGCCACAGGCTGCTCAGTGCTCCAGGCCCCAGCTCCCTCAGGGTCCCCTCCTCCATAATCCCTGGTAGGGAAAAGCCTCTCAGGCAACGTCAGGGCACCAGGCCTGTACATCCCCATTTCCTCACCCTCCTCGGCCCAAATACAGCTCAGCCTCTTCCTCTCTCTCATGGGTTTCTCACATCCTCCCACTCTCCCTCACAGTTTTTTCCACTGTTCCCCTCTTCCACTTCCTTCTGCCCTCCCCAGTGATGTTTACATCTTCTTTTCCTGCCCCCTTGTTCCACTCAAGATTCCTTCACTGCCTTCTGCCAGATCCAGTCCATCCCCAGAGGTCCCCAGCAGTCTCCCCATGAAATGGCTCCTTAAACTCTAGCCCACTTGTCCATTCTGTCCCTATCTCTCCTTCTACAACTACTCCTTCTCTTCCTCTGATCCATATTTCATCTCTTTGTTTTCAAATCCTGAGTTGTCCTCTCCCCCCTGCCTGGCTATAAGAAAGGAAGGGTGATATTTCCCACTCTAGTAAGTCTCTGTGAATTTCAGCTCAACTTCCTATCCAAGTTTGGGCACTTTCTCCTGCAGAACATGAAGATGAAGGACATGGTCCTGGTGGATGGAGTGCCTCCTAACTAAAGTCTCAATTCCCTGCTCCAGAGTGTGAGAGTTGGCTCAAGGGATGTCAGAAGCAAAGGGAAAAACGAATCTGGCTGCTCTGAGAACTAGACAGTTTTGCCACAGACAGGGAGCAGGGGAACTGGGGCTTGTAGAGCAGAGGGGTGGGCAGAGCAGTGGAAAGGGCTTGCAGACCCTACTGCCACCAGGAGGGCCTGTGTCTGGTGAACTGGGGAGCACTGCCTCCTTCCCACAGCAAGCTCCTGAGCCCCACGGACCCCAGCCCTTCCCTCAGCAGCACTGGCCAGTCTGGGATGTTGCACAGACAAAGCAGGTGGTGGGGCCACAGTCATTTTGCTGGCCCAGCAGCTGCTGGGCACCTGCCTGCTTTGCATGCACCTGGGGCCAGGCCTGCTGGAAGAGCTGCCATTTTGCAGCTCTGCAACATTTTGAAAGAGGAAAAAAAAGGTGGCATTTACATGCCTGGGCTTGTTCTCCAAAATGCCTGAATCATTTTGCCTAAAATCTACCCCCTCCTCCCAGAAAAGCCAAAGCAAGCAACCTGTATGGCAAATCAAAAACCACAGCCAGAGTGGCTGATTGTCACACACAGCAGAAAGCAAGCTTCTTGAGGACATTGTCAGGGAGCCTTCACAACGGGCAGCACTGCCAGTCTTGAGTGCGCTGAGGTGCCAAGCTCCTATCCCTCGTGGCACAGCAGCGCTCTGGCCAGGTCTCCTCCAGCAGCAGGGCTGGCCAGCCGTGCTCGGTGTCCTGCGCCTGCTGCTGCTGCTGCATTCCTGCGGCCAGCGCAGCCCAGCCTCCCAGCCCCGCTGCTTCCAGAGCCCTCAACTACTGGCGATGTTGCACTGCAACACTTTATGCATCAGCAATCATTTATTTTTACAGTTCTGACTTCCAAGGGCTGCTGTTACGCGAGGAACGGCTGAGGATTTCATGCCGTGCCCGCTGAATTCTGTGCAGCCCGAAGAGGAAATGCAGGGAACAAGCATGGAGCAACCGGGATGTGGGATGAGGTGCACGTGTGAGGAAGGAGAGAGGGGCTGAGGAGAGCAGAGGAAGGCGAGGGAGAGTAGGGAGGCCTAGATATTGCAGCTAAGGAGGGATTTGGCTCTCAGAGGAGGGGTGACACAGCGAGGGTGATGTGAGAGCTCCGAATCCAGGTCTCTACGACAGAGCAGACAAGGAGCGGAGCACAGGCTCGTTTCTGTGCCTCTGAAGAGCCAAGACTCCCTAAGCTCTAATTCTCTTCAGGGAAGTTTGAGTGAAAAATGAAGCAGGGGAGGCTGCCAGACCCATAGTCATTGAAACAAGGACTTATTGTGTAATCACAAAGGCTTCTGATCATTCCCTTTTCAGCAGACATTTGCAGACACTGCACACATTACCCCAGGATGGAAAAAAATAATCAAGATTCCTGCACTCTCTAGGTGGCTTGGGGGCAAGGAACAGAGAATACCCTCGACCTGCTTTTAGCCAACCAGATCTGTAAAAGGTGCTGGAAAACCAGACAGAATCCTCTTCTATCCACTCCTGGGTAGTAGAGACTTCTGCCTGGAACTCTTGCAAAGTTTTGGGCTGGAAATTTTGCGCCAACAGAGAGCAGCTGAGTCACTGAGCTCAAGTGGGCTCCTCCTGCCATTCCTTCATTGCCTTCATTGCCCCAAGGCAATACAGTCTTCGTTTGCCTGTTTTTTTTGGTTTTTTTTCTTCTGCTATGCAACTAATGCTTCTGAAAGTGAGAGGCTAAGAGCACTTGCAATAACCATAGCGCTGCTCTGAAAGCTCCTTATCTCGACCTCACCCCTGGCTCTGCAATGCTCCCCAGATCTCATCTGCAGCATCCCCTGCTCACACAGTCCTGAGCTGTGGACACGCTGCTTTCTCTATGAGGCCTGCCTTGCAACACAGCGCTTGCAGCACAGCAGCCCGAAGGAGGCATTGGTCCCCACGCTGCCCATTTCCGTGGATCCCAGCAGGATCCCACACAGCTGTTGTGATCACCCTGTGAGACAAGCTGCTGTGCTCCCCAGCGCTGAGCGTGCTCCCAAATACACCCTGCCAAAACCCCTCGCACCTCACCCTTGTCCTTCTTGCAGCACCAGGATGGAGATCTTCGTCTTCAGCAGACCTACAGCATGGGTCAAATCCTCTGTCTGCACCGCAGATCCCTCTTTAAGTCTATTCCAGATCCCCCCTCACAGTTCTGACCAAAGCCCTTATATCTTCTCTGCCATAACCCTCTGCCTGTTCAGCTTCAGGCCATTTGCTTGCTCAGCCCATGAGAAATGAGCTTCACATCCCTCCTCAACCCGCAGCACCCAGGTGCACCGCTCCGCACCCTGCTACTCCTGCACACTCCTCTAGAGTGTCCCCTTCAATGCCATCCCCTTGCTCCTGACCCCCTGGGCCACTGTGTCTGATCCAGAATGGCTTTCCGGAGGAGCTGCTCCCAGCATTTTCCCTCAGCCCTGTGAGGCTCCAGCGTTGCCCCTTTGTGCCCAGCCAGTCGAGCTCTGTCCCCAGGCGCGCGGGCCGCCCGCGGCACCACCCCTGAGAGCCGACCTGCTCCTCGGCCTAATGGGTTTCCAAGGGGATGGGGGAGAGGGGAGGAGAGTAAGTGGTGACGCTTCTCAGCCGCTCAGCTCGGCCTGGAGCTAACGAGGCATCTCAAAATTAAAAAGTGAACTGCAATCCCCAGCAGGCCTGTCCTCCTTTTGGCATTAGTCGGAGTTCTCTTTCTCTCTCAAAAAACGAGGACTGCAGAGCTGCGAGTTGCGTTTGAGGCTGTGGAAGCCCCACATCGCAGCGGCTGTGAGGGGGCCCTTGTCTGAGGGCAGAGCCTTCAGTGCCCTGGAAACCATTCGTGCTTTGGGGCCACCAGTGTGAGGCCAGTGGGCTGATTCCTGCTCTCCGTGCCTGCCCATTCCCTGCACATCCTGGGCTGGCACTGAGGATGGGCTGGGGCCAGAGCAGGGCTGTGAGCAGGGGACAGGTCAAGGGAGAGGGGCAAAAGAGAGAAAGCTTCATAATGTGGGGAGGCAGAGGAGTTTCAGCTGGAAGAGAGATGGAGAGAGGGTAGAAACGTGTATGGTAGCACCATAAGCTCAACCTGGGAAGGGTAGAGGATGGATAAAGAGGAGCACACGCTAGTTGAAACACATCTACACCTGGGCAGCATGGGTGCTGCTGTGCTGTGGGAGCATAGGCTCTCTAAAAAACTAGGGGGAATGGAAAAGGACTGGAAAGAGGGCAGAGAAGGGAGGAAGCGAAGGCAGCCTGGTTTGTTATTTCGGTGGGCTGCATTTCTCAGATTCCTGTCAGCTCCCAGCGCTCTGGAGCAAGGTGCTGTGCTTGGGAAGGACCCAGAGGGAGCAGCAAGCTCAGAGTTGGCCTGTCCACCGCCACGGGTGGGCCTGGACGCAGGGCTGAAGGGCAGACACCTTCGCTGATCCCTAGGAGAACAATCGCGAGGTTCCTGTGACCAGGGTTGGGTGCTGCTCCCCATGCCCTCGCCCGAGAGGTTAGTTTTGCACCCACCCAGAAAGCCCCTTGAGGCTTTGCCCGAAGTGTGACTTCTCCAGCTGCACGCACTGCTGGTGGGAGCGCAAAACTCCACCTTCTCCATGGCTTGCACATGGACCTAACGCTACCAGGACTTAGACAAGCTCCTGGAATGATCCCACAGGATTTATCCTAGCTATAGATTTGGCCCAAGATCTCAGAGAACTGGTGAGCTCTGGGGACAGTGGCAGTGCAAAGAAACATCCACCTCTTTTTCCCGCCTTTATAATGCTAAAGGTTTCCAGCTTTCGGGCTCCCTTCTCAGCCCATCCTTCTCTTATCTGTAAATACTGCAGGGGCAATTTTATCCAGAGAGGCTCATCCTCCAGGGTAGAGAGCCAGACATCCTGCAGGGCAGATTGTCTAGGGCATCACTGCATACCGGGCACCAAAGGCGCCCCTCACTGGTGCTGTCAGCAGAGACTTTGCGCTCAGGAGGAGAGGGAAGGACAAGAAAGGGTGAAGGGCAGCAGAGAGGTGCACGCACAGAACAGGGTTACCCTCGTCTTCCTCCCTCTCCGCTTGAGTGAGGAAAATGCTGTGTACTTCGGGAATTCAGAGCAAGTTCAAGTAAAATGCGGTGTTTTCCCCAGAAACATCCATCTTGCAGTCAGGAGGAGCTCAGTGCCTGGCCAGCCCAGCTCCTGCACCGCACAGGTCAGGCGACAACGCCTGCACCAAGCAGCTGTGCCTGAGCTGAAAGAAGGGGCGCTTCGTGTCTCAGAGGGCAGGATGGTGCCATGGGGCACAGGCTGTGCCCGGGACCCCTTTCCTGCAGGCGGCTTCCCAGCTCCCCCTTCGCCCCTCTGCTTTGTGCCTGCGCGGAGCCAGAGCACCTACTGCTTTACTGTATCATAATCATCTCAATAGCTTACAAGATGGTTTTCTTGCAGTTTTTTATGTCATCTCTGCAGTTCTCCCCCTCATAAAATGTGACTGCACCAATTTCTGTGATTGGTGCTGGTCAGCTAATAGGGACATTCCGTGTTTCCCAGACAGACCCTTTAAATCAAACCTAGCCGTACTGCACATCCAAAGGAGAGGAGGGAGAAGGGGGCTCCACTCCCTTGTTGGGTGCTACAAGCCTCCTAAAAACGGCGTCCTGCTGTGAATTCCTGAATTCCCAAATGCAGCAGCACTATGGAGGGATCCCCTCAGAGGGGCGAGCGTCACCCACAGCCAGCAGCTCTCCCTGCGGCCCGGGTACAGCAGGGGTTTGTGTTGCTCTCCCGAAAGCCCATGCAGCACCACAGGAGGGAGGAGATGTGTGGGGCTGAGGGATGGGGTGTGCAGGGACGTGGCCAAGCTCCACTGGAGAGAAACAGCGAGTGGACAGGGGCAGGTTTGTGTGAAATGCAGGGAAGCCTGAGTTCAACTATAGAGGAAGATGGTTTATCTTATGGTGTCACAGAAAACTGGAATATGTAGGGACACTTCCAAACCTGATGATACTCCCCCCTTCCCTGACTTCAAGAGCTCAGGCCAAGCCTTTCTTAAAAAAAAAAATAATAATTCTTCTCTTGCATCGCCATTGACTTGGCCCTGGCACATGCCCCTTGAGACCACAGGCATGAATCTGCTTCCCAGCAGTTGTTTTCAGAAGAATATCTGAATATGGTTCCTGTTCTCCTACAGCCTGCAGATCCTCCCAGTCCACACTGCTCCTTGCGAGGAGGGAGCAGCATTGCCCAGGAAAGAGCAGAAATAGCCCCGCTTGGCAGGCTGAAGCCAGCAGCGCTCCAGCCCTCAGCTCACCGTGTGGTCAGCTGTGGGCTTTCCACAGCCTGCTTCTCCAGCTGATAGCCCCAGCAGTGCTCTTGAGTGCGATAGGTGACCTAAGAGTATTTCTGCAGGTACCAGCATTTTTTACCAAATAGCAAGACCACCAGCTTTCAATTAATATTCCATCCCAGGGGGTTAGTGAGGGTGCATCCCACCAGAGGCAGTGCAGAAAGACTGACCAAGAGCCGTGTGGGCAGTCACTCCAACCCTCTGGAGGGAGCACAGCAGGAGAACCTGGCATCAGGAGCAGGGAATGTGGCAGTGGTGTGACCTGCTGTGCATCATAGAGGACGTGTGGAGCAGAGAAAACCAGTGTGTCTCTGTCCCAAGGAAACGTCCTCAGACACATCCTGCCACGGGGAACGCTCCAATGTCCAATGCACTGTCTATAGATTCTGCAAATTTGGGATAGGGGGGTATTTCTTTCATATATATTCATACATATCCATATATTATTTCTGGTCTTCCCTGACCCTCAGCAAAGTTGAGCCTGGACCAAGGTTTCTTTTTTTCTTGACTGCCTGGTGCATTACAGAGCTCAGCGCTTCGGTGGGACCAGGGAGGGAGTGACGTGGGAGCGAGGAAGGGAGCGGAGAGAGCGGGGTGGGAGCCGACGGGAGAGCAGAGGGAGGAGAGGAGGCGGAGGAGGAAGAGGAGGAGAGAAACTAGGAGGCAAAGTGGGGGAGAAGGAAGGAGGGAGAGGAAGGCTGAAAAGCATCGCGGTTTGGGGAGACATGGGCGTGCGGAAGGGGGAGTTTGGCAGCATGTTGCTCCGCGCCCGGGGTCGCCATACCTCCAAAGTCAGGCCGGAGGCGGACGTCATAGCCCTTCAGCAGTTTGTCCACGATCTCTTTCACCACAGAAATATTCCCAGTGGAGGGGCTGAAATGCAGAACAGGAGAGCCCTGGTCACGCCCGCGCAGGGGCAGCTGCTCCGCGGCGCTCCGTCCCGCCAGCCGCCCTGCGCCTGGCGCTGCCCCGAGCTGCGGGGACATGGGGGTCCCTGGAGGGCACGGCCGGCCCAACTCGCGCTTTGGAGCCTCTTGCTGCTCTCCCCAAACTCCCAGGCCGCCCCAGCAGGCTGCTGCCTGCCCTGGCGTGGCCCTGCTCAGCACACGCACCTCTGTGGTCACCGAGCTGCAGCGTCCGGGCTTCCCGTTGCCCCTCGATGGGGGTCCATGCACACACACACACGGGCACAAATTGGGTATTTCTGTGCACGGGGCTGCTGCGGTCCCTCTCGCAAGGCCCACTTGCCTTCCCCGCCACGCTGGGCCCTTTCTCCCCCCTTACACAACCCAAACGCAGGCTCATCATGCAGTGAGTTCGCCACTCTCCTCAGGGCACCCAGATATTTCTCCCTATCCCTGAAGGAAAGCCGAACACCAGCACTCCTTTTCCCACGGCCACGATGTTAGAGCCAGTCGCTGGCATGTGAAACAATTCTGTATCTCTCAGCATCGCTGTGGCTTCTTAGCAACGCCGGCCAGGAGAGAGCGGCAAGGAGAAGGAGAGTCCATCTTTGGCTCCGTGTGCCTGAGCGCGGCTCTGCGCGGCCCCTGCCCCGGGCCTGCCATCACGGGGTGCCTGGCCTCGCTGCTGCTCGCCCAGGGCCCCCAGGCATTTCAGCAGGACGGGGGCTCCTCTTACGAGCAGCCAAAGCAAATGTAAGGGAGGGGAAGCAGAAAGCAGGGGATGCTAAAAATACTGAATGTACCCAATGCTCCAGGGTTTGTAGGTTTTCTTGCCTTAAAATCCAGCCTCTGTGTCACCCTCTGTTCCCTATTTCCCATGAGAACGGAGAGCCCAGGCCAGCAGCAGTCACTGCTCTTTGCAGGGCCCCCCAGGACAGCACGTCCTCCAGGGTCAGCGCTGCCACAAGGGCCAGGCCGAAGGCTCCGCGCAGCCCGGCGCCTCGCGGGCTCCATGCAGCTGCACACAGGTGCCCGCACAGCCCCGCACGCCCTCCTGGCTCTGCCCTGCACGCACAGGCTCCCTGCGTGGCAATGCAGCCGCGCCAGTGCTCTGGAGCGTGCAACACGTGCCCAGACGCGTTTGCAAGCGATGGGACCTGACGCAGGTCCATGTGGAAGCGTGTGCAGAGACCCCGCAGTGGGCGCAGGGCGTGTGGCTGCTCCCCACGCGGGTGCTCAGAGCAGGTACCTGCGGGTACCCCAGGCCCAGCCTCCCTGCACCCGTGTGCCTGGGGCAGTCGGGAGCGCCCGTGGGCCTGCGTGCACGTTCAGGCTCTGCACGCTCGCCCTGTGCACGTGAACACATCATTCATGTGAACTGCTCACGGTGAATGCGACTGCATTTTGCAGGGCTCAGCTCTCCCCTGGTCGTCCCACCCCGTCCAGCACATGTATGTTGAGGACGTTGTGTGGGAGCAGAGATCCTGCGTGCGCTCCTGGTAGGGAGCTCTTCATCATAGTGCTTTACTCACTGGAAAAGTGAGGCCACCAAGGTGCGCACAGGTGCCCATTGTCACAGAGCGGGACCTGTGCTTTCAAAATCTTCTTGCACCTGTGGATTTCTAATCAGGTTGGTGAGTTTTTGGACTGTGCTTGTGCCTACAGGTTCTCCATGGATTGACTGTATGCACCGGCATTTGCTCATCTCTAGGTATTTATTCCTGGGTATAGAGATTTCCACATAGCCATATGCATAGCACAGACACAATATGTATGTCCTGAGGGGATTTAGACACTTGTATTTAGCCTTGCAGAAGCTATACGCCCAGGAAGTGGCATTACTGCTTTCCTATAGGCAAGGAAACCGAAGTAGAGAGAGCAGACTGTGGCCGAGGCCCTGCAGACAGGGGCAAACCAAAGAGCTCTAGGGACCCTTCCTGCCCATCAGCTACCAGTTATCCCAGGGAGGCCATAAACTGGCATCCCGGTTAAGGGCTAGGTCTCCTCTCTCTCGGTGCTCCCTTTGATCTGCAAGGCCACCCCATGCCAAGGAGCAGCCGAGTCGTGTGTTTGCCCCACTGTGGGCCTGCAATAGAAGTGCTGTTCCCCGGGAGCGTGGGTCTGCGTGCGCGCGGGCAGCGTGTGCATGCAGCCGGGGAGGCGAGCGTTCGAGCGCTGCGTCCCTGCCTCCGCGTGGGCGCGCGTGTGCTCTCTGCACACACGTCCCCTTGCAGCCGAGCGGCTCCGTGCAGGCGCCGCGCGCTGCCGGCTGCGCGCCGTGGGAGGAGAGCGAGGCATGTGCGCAGGGGAGGAGTGCGGGCAGCCTGCAAGGTGTGCAGGGATGCACACGCCAGCCCCAGCTGGGTCCCAGCCCTGCACGTTAGCAGACACAGACACACATGCAAGGACACGTCTGAGCAAATGCTGCTGATGTGGACTCTGCTCTGCGCTCCTTTGCTCAAGCAGCACCTCTAAGCATGTCTCTGTATGAGCCTCTGTATACAGTGAACCACCCAGGAATGGTGCAGATAAGGGGGGCACAGTGCTGCGCATGTGCTTGTTTATAACTGTGGGAACATAAATCTTTGCAGAGCCAGCCCTGCACGCCGGAGCAGGGAGCCGCTCGCTCGGCGTGCCCGGCAGCGCTGGGAGATGCCGGAGATGCCTGCCCAGCAGGCCCCGTGCGGGCAGCGGCGCCGCGTGCGCCGAAGCAAACAGGTGCGCCCAGCACACCTGGGCCGCGCAGCCCTGTGTGCCGGGCGCCCCGGGGCTGTGCGGGGCACTGGGTGGGGGCCCGCGGGCCACGCCGTGCCCGTGCCGGCAGCAGGCACGAGCCGGTGCCGCGGGGCTGCCTGCGGGCACTGCCTGCCGCGCGCCGCAGAGCCGGGCGCCCCGGCGGCGAGCCCGGCTGCGCGTGTGCTCTGTGCGCCCGGCTACGTGCGCGCACAGCCTGGCGCCCGCCGGGGCACCATGTTCCCCAGCAAAAGGCTTCATTTGGCCGCTTTCCCCCACCACGACGTGGCGGGGATGGCAGCGGGGCCGTGCTGCCGGTGCGCTGAGGGGGGCTCCGTGCGCAGGGCGCTTGCTCCGCGCTGCACATCTCCCGCGTGAGCATCCCTCCTCCTGCTGGAGCAGCTCGGGCTGGGGAATCACGGCAGCAGGGCAAGCAATGTGGGGGGAGAGCCCCCTGCCCTTCCGCACGCCCGGATGGAGGGAGAGAAGCCCAAGGAAAACAAGCGCAGCCTGGATGGGCCCCCCTGCCCTGCAGCCTGGGATCGCAATCCTTACCTTTGCGCACAGCAGGCGAGACAAAGCGCTGCTAAAGCAGAGACGATTCCACTCAATCTGTCTGCCTGAAATGTCCACATTTCCACAAAGGCGAAGGATGGAAAAAAATCTTTGGAGGGGAGGGGAAAGAAGGATGGATCTTCTGAAATCCCCCTCCAAAAAAAGGGGGGGAGGGAAAAAAGGAACCAACCCCCCCCCGTTAATGATTTCCTAAAGGAAAGGAATAATGAAAAAAAATAAAAAACGCGGGGGAAAAATATCCCCCCCACCTTCAATGCCAGTCAAAGAATTCGTTTCTTCTTCCTTTCAGCATCCTCTCACCAAGAGACATCCTCTGGCAATGGAGAAAATCCCAAGAGAAAGAAAAATAAAATGCCCCCAAACGGGCTCAGCAAAATGTGAAATCGAATCTCACAGGTACGCAGAAGAAGAAATTAAAAAAAAAAAAAAAGGAAGAAGAAAAAGGGAACTCGGTGTCCCCTGAGCACTCCACTTGGATTATTTTTCCCCCTGCTCTTTTGCCATCCGGTGCTGCAGATGTTGCATGGCTCCTGCTACCCACCTTCAGCGAGAGGAGGAGGAGGAGGAGAAAGAGTCTGTGTGTGTGTGAGCGTGAGTGTGTGTGTGCGAGGGGGGAGGCGGGAGTTATCTAGCAATGGGATTTTATTCTGGATTCTACCTTCCCTTGCCTGCCCTCCCCTCCCTCTCTTTTTTGCAGGGGCGAAGGGGGAGCCATGCAACACCACCAGGCTCTGCTGGTTTATTTTTACGCCTTTTTAAATATTTTTTATTTTTATGGAATTTTGGCGCTTGGCACTCAGATGGCTTGGGGGGGTTTCTGATGGGTTTCAAGGAAAAAGGGGAAACAAATGCAGCCCAGTAAATATCTAAATATATATATGCATGCGTGGAAAATAAAGAAATGCCCGTCTGCAGAAAGCGGCTCTCGCAGGCAGAGCCGAGCGTCTCCCTGCTGCTGTTGCCGCAGCTCCTGTGGAGTTTTGCTGCTCCTTGCAAAGTCACAGGAGGAAGGGAGGGGAGCGGGAGCTTGGGGATGGGCAGGGGGGCTCTCCGGGCAGATTGGGACCCTGACGTCATGGCTGACAACATTAACCCCTGCTGGCTTGCAGAGGCAACTTGGTTTTTCCTTCTTTTTTTCCCCGCTTTGCTGCTTGGCGGGTGGGTGGATGGGACGGGAAGGGTGGTGGTGCCCTGGGAAGGATGGTGGTGGTGCCCTGGCAGGCAGGGGGAGGCACCTGTGCGGAGCCACTCAGCTGCACGGGCCGCTCGGGGTGACCAAGGTGTGGTGACCAAGGCTGAGCTCCTCGGCCAGAGAGAGGAAACCGGGGTGAGGTGCTCCTTGCCTCGGCGTGCTGCAAGGGACAGCGGCCTGGTGGCATCTCCGTCTGGGATCCTCTCCAGAAGCCTCCAGCCATTTCCACAGCTGCCCTGTGCTCCCAGCTCCGCTTTTCCTGGAGGATGCGGTGCTGTGGGCACAGTAAAAGTGTTGGGAAAGGGGTGTGAGCTCCCCAAAGTGCTGTTGGGGGTTTTAGCTTTGCCCACTGAAATGATAAAACAACGTCAGGCAAATCTTCACAGTGCAACCTTCTGAACCAGCTACTGAGCGTTATCTTAAAAAAAAAAAAAACTTTAAAAAAAAGAAGAAAGATAAGATAATGGAGGAGCTCAGTCATGCAGTAATGTACTTCCATGGAGGACGTTTTCCTGGGAAAAAGCGGCCGTGTGGGCAGTGCTTGGAGTGCGGGGCTGTGGTCAGGGCCTGAGGAGAAAGTGCCCAGGCGCTGGTATGAGGAGAGTCCCGGCTCCAGGGGCCACGGCAGCTCTGTGGGAAGCCCCGGCTGGGGAAGTGCTGCTCTGTCCTCGGGGGCTCCGGGGGCCTGGGCACGCGGGGCCGCTCGGGCGCCCATGTCGCTGCGGCCACGGGGCCTACGCACGCAGCAGGGCCGGAGCAGGCAGGAGCAGGAGAGGCCGGGGGGAAGCCGGGATATCTCAGCTCTGGCTGCTGCTCTGGATCCCCTCGGCCCAAGGGAGGCAGGAATGGAGGGCGCCCTGCAGGCATGAGCGGGGTGGGCTGGGTGACGGGGACAGAGCGGCCCTGCAGCAGCGGCCGCTGCTGGGTGCTGGATGCTCCGAGCATGGGCCCTGCCAGCCCCGAGCTGCACAGCGCGGCCCGAGCTCCCTCCAGGCTGGCCTGGGCCAGGACGGGGGCACAGGGGGGCCCTGGGCTTGGGCCCTAAGCCCACGGGCTCAGCGCGGTGGGATGTGGGAGGCTGCAGGTGCAGGCAAGGCAGGGTGAGGAGACCTGGGCGTGCAGCTCTCTACTGCAGGCCTCTCACTTCCTCCTGGCCACAGGGATGTCATCTCCTATGGGTTTCCTTTAGGGCTAAAGCTCACCGGTGTCAGCCCCTCCTCAGGTGCTAGCAGTGTGTATGTGCACACAGGGTGCCGTGTTGGGAAGAGGTTGGGGTGCTGCACGCCGTGTAGCAGCCCCCCATGGACCATCTCCTGGGTGGTGTTGGACACAGGGGTTCAACCACGGGGCCCACCTGTGGCCGGTGCTGCCGCCCTGCGTGGCACCAGGCCAGGCACCTCCCCCGAGTTTTATGTGCCCCCATGGCCTAGGCAACAAGTTTTGAGGTGGTGGTTCTGAACTAAGCAGCCCGGTACCCGCAGGGACTTCCCAGGCAGAGGTGAGAAGCACTTGGTTCTGGAGGCTACAGGTGGCCCCTCCTGGGCCATCCCCTTCCTCCCTTTCCTGTCCCGCTAGCGCTGCACTCTCCCACCAGCTGTGATTACATGTTAGCAGCTGAAATGGTGAGTGGATAAGGAATGTCAGAGGCATACACCACGAGGAAACAGTATGCTCCCAAAGGGTGACGTTTGTGCTTGCAGGTTCTTCTAGTCTGGAGCAGAAACCCTGTCATGTGAATTATCTGACCGCTCAGCTACGGCATGAAACTTTGGGAAGCCAATTGCTTAGCAATGAATGCATTCAAAGAACCCATTTTGTACCCTTGAATCTACCTGAAGCAGCGTTCCCAAATAAATGACTGCTCTCGAATTAGTCACCCATCTCTGCCGAGGCTCGTTAGGGCTGATGCACATTTGATACATGAAGAGGATATGGGATGTTTTGTTTCATGTGCTCTGAAGATGGGCATCCTCACGTCCCTCCCAAAGGCCAGTTCTCTGTCCCCTGCTTTTAGGGTGCTCTCCTGCTCAGGGGCTGCCTGCTCCCCAGCGAGTGCAGGGCAGTAGATCTTTTTCCTGAACTTTGTATTCAAAGTCCCTCAACAGAGAGGCTGCTAGAAATGGCACGCGATGTCTGTAATCACTCTGGAGGAGCCACAGAGGATTTTGTTCATGGCTGTTTGTTATCCTCCACTATTAAATTGTTCATTTTTAGTCTCCTATTACTCACTGCTCCATTGCATGCCTCAGCCTCCCATGGCACACCTGGCTCCAAGCCACAGGCAGCGTTGCACCAAAAGCGTAATGCAGACCATGGCTTGGGGTCTACAACCACCATAGGAAGCCCAGTCTTTCCTTTCCTCCATGGTGCCCAGCTTTTCCTGGTGTTTGTATGAATGCTGCCTTCACCTTTGGGGTCACGGCCTGGGAGAGAACAATTGGTGCGACTCAGTGAAGCAGTGAATCACATCGTGCCCTCCTTTCAGGGAAAGAGGGAGAACGACCACATCCAGTAACGACTCGTGCTTTAGACCTCCTCTTCAAATACACAGATGTGCTCAGCAGGTGGATTCTGGGCAGATATTTCAGTAAGAAGGCTCCTACATTAGGAACTACTATAATTACAGCTCGTCCTAAGGAGCATCCAAAACACAACTTGCACCGGGACTGCTTAACTGGGAAGTGCTGCCTCCATCCCCAAGGAGGTGTCATGTTGCCCTCTTGCAGGAGAGAACGAGGAGCTTTCTTTCCCTTGACATTATGGTCATCATTGTAAGTGTCACTTTTCTCAAGTGCCCACATCCAAGGTGGGAAAGCTTCCCTTGCCCCATCTGCCACACTGGTAGGAGAAGGCAGAGGCTGGCACTTATGTCAAGGCAAAACTTCCAGCAGAAGATGATTGTTCTTCTGGAAAAAAATGACAAGAGAAGAGAAAGCAAAACAAACCAGGCAATAAAACAGAAGTGCTTATGTAATAAAAGCCCTGCAGTAAGGAGAAAATACTCAGCCTCAGAGCTGGCATTCCTGTGTGGAAGGCAGAAAACTCCCAGAAAATAAATGAGGTGAAAATGGAGAAGGGCTGAAGCAAAGGAAGCTTTCTCTGCCCGGTGTGCCCTGCTGCTTCTGTCTTCCCACTCACGCTGCAGCTTCATCAGGCCTGACCTCACCAAGCCAGAGACCCTTTGCACTTCCAGCTTTCAGGTTCCCTGTGGGAAAGGATATCTGCCAAAGCCACCCGCGTGGCAAGTGTTCCAGCACGTCATCACCTTCCAGCAGCACCCCTGGAGAAGACTGCAGGTTATCACCTCATGTACTCAAGGGTTGCCAGCCGCTAGCAACTGAGTGGACATCCAGGACTGTCATTTCAGCAACTCTCCCTGCGTGCTGGGCCTGCGGTGCATGGCTAGAGGACTAGTTTTAGGGCAGGTAGGTGAGTCCATTCTCTAGAGCAGCCTGAGGGCTAACACACACATTTAGCAGAGCTGCGGGTCCCAGGGAGGTCTGAATGTGCTCCTGTGTGCATGCTGAGGTGTAACTTCAGCTCCTAAGCACCTTGTGGATGGCTGCATGTCTCGTGGCTACTGAGCACTGTGCAGGTTGGCACCTCAGTGGGTATAAGTCTGCCCGGCCCCGTTGACCGCAGTGACGAGCCATGGATTTATCCCACTTGCAAGTCTCCCCTCGGGGCTGTAAACACAAACTCCTGATCTTTGGCAAAAGCCTGCCCAGGTTTGAACTTAACACAAAAAAGGCCCCAAGTTTATTTTCTCTTTGCATTTCCACAGCTGTGGCTAGGAGCAGCAGCGGTGCCCTTTGGGACTGGCATTTCCGATCGTATTATGACTGGCAGTGTGAAGGGCCCAAGGCAAGGACAAGGCCCTTCAGCCCCTGCAGACACTTAGCGAAGTGCCAAAAAATGCCTCCCTACTCATTACAGCTTATGGTAGAGATCTGTTGTGACACCGAGTGTGTCTATTGGGCCTGAGGCTCCCACTGGGCTCCCCAGTTTTAAAGGGTGTAATATCGCTAACTCCCATGGCCTTTCCTTCCCATTTACGCCAGCAGGGAAGCCCCTTTCGGAGCCAGAGCTGCTGGGTTCAGTCATGGAGATCCAGGAAAAGGGCTTGAAGTGGCAGCAAAATGGACTGCAGGGATCTAGGTAAAACAAGGTGCTCCGGAGCTGCATGCTGGGGTGGAAGGTTTCACTTCCTCTTTCTCCTTCCCAGGAACATGGAGAAGTTCCTCATCCATCCCCCCAGCAGTCCTGGGGAGCCACGAGGCGTGCAGCGCCTGGAAGCCGGGCTCTGTGGACAGGGAGGTCCTCAGAGCAGGTCCTGCATGTGCCATCGGCGCTGCCTCCTCCCAGGCACTGCAGTGTCACCTGCCACAGCGAGGGGCTGCAGCAGCAGACACCATGCCTGCTCACCACAAGGTGCCTTGGCTCCTTTCCCCTTTGCGTGGGCAGCTCAAGCCCACATCTCCCGTGGACGCGCAGTGGGCCCTTGTCTGTAATTTATCCCATGACAAAGTCAAGTGGTCTCCTCTTCAGGACAGTGCCCAGGGGGTTTGCCCAGTGATGGAGGTGGCAAGTTGCTCTTGCCCTCCTGAACGGGAGCTCAGTACAGACATCTGGTGCAGAAGACAAGAGTGAGCCTAGGTTGGCACTGAGATCCTCAGCGATTCATACCTGGTGGGGGTATCTGCAGCTCAGAATAAGATATGCAGGCCCCAAAGGAGAGGAGATCAGGCACGTCCTCTATCTGAGTATTTCCTACTACCTACCTCTAAGCTGCCTGGACGCCTACACTAATTGGCATTTTTTCTCTATGATGGGATAAGTGTAATTCTGGAGTTGGGCTGTTGGTGTGGAAATGCAGGAAGAGAGCATGAAATATGCTTTCCGAAGGCCTATACTGCCCTGGAAAAAGTGTGCCTCCTCCATGAGTGTTCCTGCCTCTGCCAGGGTCTTCACAGCCCATTTTCATTAGGATTTGCTGTGTGGTCCAAGCTACTTCGGCAATTTATGTGGATAATATTCATACGTGCTTTTACATGAGGTTGAACCATGGCAGTGACTGCAAGAGGCTTTGGCTGACAGCTCTGAAACAGGTGGCCCAGAGCTGAGTGACTCTTGTGACCTGCAAAGGGTGATAATTGTGTCAAAATTTGCTCTCAGGAGTGTGATATTGCTGTCATGAACTTCAATTTATACATTGTGGGAAGGAAGACAGCAAGACACGTGTCTTGCTCCTGAAGTAGGTATGACAGTCCATCAACCTGCCGACAACTAGTAAGCTCTGGACTTCATAAGTCTCAACTTCTGAAGCCATTTTTAGCATTCACTCTGTAGACAGGCATGCAAAACTCTTGTGAAGGTGTCCAAAACCACAGATTAGGCCTGCAGACAGCCAGTGTCATGCAGGGGGAAAGTGGGGAACGTGCTAAGTGAATCCCTGGGGAAGAGATTTGCACTGCTGTTTCCTATTGCTCCCAAGCGTTTGGCTTCCAGCCCCACAGCAGGGCTGTGGCCAGAGGAGGCACCTGGCTCCAGCCAAAACGTGGCGCAGGGCTCTGCGGGAGCACTGCCAGCTGCAGAACTGTTGCAGACGAGAGCGTAAGAGGGAAGATTTTGTATGTCAAATACATCTACCTTGGATGAGAAAAGAATGAATTTGTGAGATGAATTCTATGCTTATCCCAGCTCCCTTTCCCTTTTACGCTGTTGAGACTGGTGGAAACTGCCCTGATGTGAGCGGAATTATTCTAGATTTGCATCACTGTGACCGAAAACAATCCACTGGTCCCACGCGTTGGCGCAAGTGCATCTAGCAGACCCCTGTGGCTGTGCAGCGTGGGCAGGAGGATGCCAAATGTGGGCTTTTGGGGGCCTTCCCTGGAGGGAGAGGACACAGAACCCCCCTACACTGGTTTGGGGATGCTGGCAGAGCAGTTCCTGGGGGACAAAAGCCAGCAGAGTGATGGCACTGTGCCCTGCTGACCACCCACATCATGACTGGACGCATCCCTGGGAATTCCCATCCAAAGTGGGAGCTAAACCAGGCCCCACAGCCCAGCAGGGTTACAGAGTGCCTCGCATGGGCTCCCTCCACCTGCGCTCTGCTCCGTCAAGAGTTACGGTGACCCAGGTCCCTCAAGGCTCTCTGCTGGTGACAGAGCCCTCACTGTCCATCGGCAGGCCTGATTTCCCCTGCTCGGGGTTTGAGGATCAGCTCCCAGCGGGAATCGTCCAGCTGCAAAGTGGGGAGAACCTGAGCACCAAGGAGATGATGGTCGGGGCTCTGGGGGCCTTGGAAGCAGAGGTCTGGCAAGAAGCGAGTCTGGTGAATACAGAAGAGCCATGGCCTCGCGCAGCGCTCCGGCATTCCACAGCCGCTGGACACCCTCCGGCTGCCTCTCCCCGAGCCCACCAGGCCACTCCCTGGAGAAGCGGTGAGGAAAACACCCTGGATATGCGTTTCATTTGGGAGGCTGGGAGTGGAATCCAGGAGATGCCGTGTTTGTTGCCTGGCAACAGGCTGGGAGCTGAGGAGAGGGGGTGACTGGGCTGCAGGGCTGGGAGAGCAGGGGGTGCTCGCGGGGCGCCAGGGCCGCATGGGTCTGCGGGGCAGAGGGAGGAGCCGCAGCCGAGGGGACAGGGCAGCAAAAGCAAGAGAAGGACCAAAAGGGACACCACAGAATCCTTAAGGACGGAAGGGACCTTTAGAGATCATCTAGTCCAACCCCCCTGCACACGCTGGGTCACCTAGAGCACGTGAGTGAGGATGGAGAAGAGGGGAGCGAGGGAGCGGGAAGGAGTGGAGCAGGAGGGCACCTGGGTGGGTTTCACTGCAAGGACTGTGCAGTTGCTGCAGGACTGTCCCATCGCAGCTGAAGCTGCAGTTCCTTGTGGGATGTGTCACAGCTTTGATCCAAAGGACTTCAGGGAATAGTCCTTCCTGCCTGTGTCCAGCCCCTCCAGACCCACAGGATCTGTAGCCTTGGAGGTGACCATGTAGCCCTGCTCTCCTCACAACCCCCAGCAGCTCAGACAGTTCCAAGTTGAGCACACGGATTTGGGCTAACATACCTGTATTCTGAAAGATAAACATCTGCTCAAGGGCCCCTCCAGGAAAACCTTCCTGGCATGGGAAGCCCTGGTGTCCCAGGGAGGCTGGGCCTGGCCAGCACCCATGTGTGCACCCATGGCCTTCCCGTGCTGCTCCTGCCGCACGTCAGGCACCTCGTGCTGCAGAGAGGAGCCCAGTCCTCCCTTTGGACACCTCGCCTTTCACTTTCTGTTTTCAGCGGAGCCAGACTCGCGCCGTGTCCTCAGGAGGAGGCATCCATCCATGGAGCCTCTGGGAACAAAAGACAAGGTATCTCGCTCACGCTCGCACAGCGAGTGACTAGCAGGGCTGGAGTAGACTGTGGTTTCCCTGTACTCAGCTCTATAGTCTTAATTATTAAGTTAAACCTTTTAGCTCAGCTCTTTCCATCTTGAAGCTTTTCCACCCAGCCTGGCTGCAAACCACATTGCAACAGGGCTTGCATCCTGCAGGAAATCCTAAACTTGGAGCGTGGTTTATCCTTAGTTGAGAAGAGGCAAAAAAATACACTTCCTAACTACAGCTGCTCTGAGATGGTCAGCATAAAGTTTGTTTTAACTTGAACTCTTTTTAGTCATTTCTATCATGACGTAGTACTAAATTTAAACGAATAAGCAGTGCAGCATTTATCAGAACAAAATCTACTGATAATCTATTGTGAGCGTGGAGGAAAAAAAAAATCTCTCTCTGCGGAACATTTCTATTTTGTACCATAACTGCTTTCTGAGAAAATGAATCTATTGTTCTTTCTTTAAAAAGTCAGGTTCAGCATTCTTGGGTCTGAAGGAGGTGTTCACAGGCTGAAGCTGTTGAGAGACCAGGATGTTCACAGATAACGCTGAATTTGCCTGTGTTAGCTGCGTTGCTAAACTTGTCTGTCCTTGCCATAGCTTGAATTATATGAAGAAAAAATACTTTTACAAGTCATAACCAGAAAGTGATAACCAGAAAACTTATCAGGAGGGAGGAGGAGATACAACATATTCCCTCCATGGCGGGGAGAGGAACTGAGACTCCCTTCCAAGCCTTCCATGTGCTGGGAAGCTGCCCATCTTTCTCTACTGCTCTTTTCTCGGGTGGAAAAGCCTCTTTCCTCAGGAATATCTTCAATCTATAATTGAAGCAATAGCTGAACACCTGACTCCACCAGCCAACTCCTCCTGCAGCAGCTGGCACCAGCCAACAAGGAGTGCAAAGGCATGACACTTTAGGAGCACGTTACAGTCACGTTATGCTGCTGCCAGTCACTGCAGAAGGTGGCACAAAGTGGAACCCAGCACAAGCACTTCTGCAAAGCCATTCACTTAAATTTAGGCCATATCCTTGCTGCAAATTTAGGCATGGACATAGGGGCGCGAACCTTCTCAAAGCATCTCCATTTCTTCTTTTCCAAGGTGCTAGTAACTATTTCTGATACTTTCTCTGCTCACAAAATCAAAGTGGGGGAAATCTGTTTTCATCCTAGGAACATTAATGGGGAAAACTAATTTCTTAGAAATGCTGCAGGAGAAGAGCTGTCCGGCCTGGACCAGCAGTCCCACTGGATGGTGCCTCCAGATCCTGCATGAACCCAGCAGGCCGATTACCAGGCATCTTTGCCCCAATAGAAAGCAGCCAAGATCATCAAACTGGCTCTCCTACTGGGCATCCCCAAGGAGTCACACTCTTTAAGCAGAAGAGGGATGTGGAGCTGCTGGAGAGAGTCCAGCGCAGGGCTATGAGGATGATTAGGGGCCTGGAACATCTGCCCTATGAGTAAAGGCTGAGAGAGCTGGGCCTGTTCAGCCTGGAGAAGAGAAGGCTGAGAGGGGACCTGATCACTGTCTATAAATACCTCAAGGGAGCGAGTGAAGAGGATGGGGTTGGCCTCTTGTCATTGGTGGCTAGCCATAGAACTAGAGGAAATGGCTTCAAACTGAAGCATTGGAAGTTCCACAGGAACTTAAGAAAACATTTCTTAAAAGTGAGGGTGACAGAGCACTGGAACAGGCTGCCCAGGGAGGTTGTGGAGTCTCCTTCTCTGCAGATCTTTAAAATCCGCTTGGATGCAGCCCTGTGCCACATGCTCTAGGTGACCCTGCATGTGTAGGGAGGTTGGACTAGATGACCTCTGAGGTCCCTTCCGACCTTAAGCGTTCTATGATTCTATGAAATAGTAACTGTAGTATTTCCTTTCCAGTCCATGTCCAAAGTGTCCATGTCCATGACTCACTCCCAGAGTCTGCTAAGATGAGTTAATTTGGCACACTTTATTGAGAAGTCTTGCACAGAGCACTGGAACAGGCTGCCCAGAGAAGTTTGGAGTCTCCTTTGGAGATCTTCCAGACCTGCCTGGATGCAACCATGTGCTCTAGGTGTCCTTGCTGGAGCAGGGTGTTTGGACCAGATGATCTCTAGAGGTCCTGTCCAACCTCAACCATTCTGTAATTCTGTGATTCTCTGACGCAGTTCGGAAGAGGGAGACCAAGCAAGAGAGTCTTGCTATGTAGCCCAGAGATACAACAGTTTTTTAGAAAGAGTTAGAGTTGGGTGAGGATTCCAGCCTCCATTTTCAGTGCTGTGTAGGTATTTTATTCACCATGAACAATGAATTAAAAAAAAAAAAAAAAAAAAGTCAGGGCTAAAATGATATATTTTTAAGGGCAACTGTGAAGTTAGCTGTGTAAAGGGCATAAAATATGTAGGTTCTTTGAAGAGTAAGATGCGTTTAACATAGATCCCTTCAGTAATTCTCTGATAAAGGGTACATCGCAGAATGTTGCTTATACGAAAGTTTAAGGTGTAGGAGTCATTTCCACACTTGTATAAGCAAATGAAGTGCACAGTTCGAGAAACGAATGCTTGAACATCCTTAGATTAGAATCAGAACAGTAGGCCAATTCTCATATTTCAGCAAAAGCCTTTTAAAGTTTTTGGAGCTATTTTGCAATTTATGATTATTGCAACCATTTGGCTGTGGGGAAAAAAAAAAGGTGAAAGAAGAAGAATATCTTGAAATTAACCAATCCTCAGCAAATGTTGAATATTTAGAGTCTTTATTAGGACTGTAAGTTTGAGTCTTGCCTCCTTCTTCAGCTACAATAAAAAAAAAAAACTTTAATAGAGGAGAGGCTTAAAAGGAATAAAATTGCCTAATCTCTGTACTCCTTCTCTACCTTCAAGGGTTCCCAAATCACTCTGACTTGCCAGATAAACCATTAATGGGCAAGTATTGTGATCCATGTCAGAATGTTGGAATGAGAGTCTGGTGAAATTTAACTCGATAAGGTAGAAGCCCCAGGTCAAGCACTTCAGAAAATAGACCCGAACACTTCAAAAGAGATAGTGATCTCACAGCAATTCAGTCACATTCCTGTCTTCCTGTCATAGTGATTTCAGAAATTTTTCCGGGGTCTCTGGTCTTCTATTTCCATGCACAATGGAAGGCTTTTTAAAGCCTGATAATATCATTTTCAGGGAAGATCATTGTTATATCTCATCTGTACTCCAAATGACACCACAAGTGAAACATTGTCCTAAACAGTTTTGGTTATTTTGGCCCTTTACTCCACCTTCTTTTTTTTTTTTTTTTTTGAGGGGATGAAGTCACTTTTATGATTATATAGAAACAACCTATGAATTCTTAATGACCTGCTTGTTAAGGGTGGTCTTTCGAACCACACTCCAACATTGTTCTGGAAGAGTATTTTAAAGTGTTGCCAGTTCTTCTTTAGTGGAAATTTATTCAGAAAAAACAAACATTTATCATCAGTGGGCTTCTGCTCCCATTTCATCCTGCTAATGAATCCCTTCTACAAGGATTAGATGTTGATTAGATATAATGGCTGTTAATGATCTTATCTACTAAATTAAGGCAGATGTTAAGGGATTTATACTTAAAAATACCTCATGTGGTAAATCTCAGGAGTGTGGAGAAGGAAGGCAATGCTGTCTGCATTCATCATGATAATAAATTAACTGTGACCTGAAGAGGTCAGGATGTGTGCATATCATTTGATTTAGAAAGGTACAAGCAAAATTTCTAGTCCCATATGAGCACTTTTAGAAACAATCACATGAAATATACCCTCAGAAAAGATCTTGACAAGAATCTTTAAAATTCATTTTTCTGTAAGCTACGAGTATATTTCCTTATTTGGAAGAATTGTGCAGAGTGACTGGGGTTCATGGTGATGAAACCTCATCTTGAATATTAGTCATGATCTATTTGGAAGAAAATTTGGGGAAGAGATCTAGAAAAGTCTTTTTAGAAAGAACATCTAGATACTATAAGGAAGTGAGCTGCTGGTTTCTCTGAAAGTCATTTATGTTTCCTAAATATTTCAGCAGGTAGAACAGCTCTATACACCATATTTTGGTGAAGAGGGATAATTACCATCACTTTCTTCATAGAGTATTTTTGTGACAGTAGTGGAAGATTGAACCTAATGAGCAGCAAACTTGTTTTTTCAGAGTAACGGATGCTCAGAAAAATAATATGAAAAGGAGAAATTTCTCATGATAAAGAAAGAAAAATTACAAGTATCTAGTCCTGTATTTGGGTAGTCTCCGCACTATTATTCCCCCTCTATGAGAAGCTGGCAAGAACTAAACTTCCATGTAGCTGATCTCAGTGTCCAAGATAGAAGCAAATTTCAGGTTGATTATGCAAACAGCCCAATTTGGAATAAGATCGGGATTGTAAAATGAAAATTAGAAAATGAAGCTCACTGGCTGAATATGTGAGCAGGGGAGGGACATGTGTGTGATAGGGGTACCTGAGGAATTATGGTGGTACACCATTGTACAGTTCCCTAGGAATGGGTTCCCCACATGTTCGTGCACATTTGTCAGATTTGCTGGAGAGAATTCAGTAAAGGCTACTTATCAGAGTCTCTCTTTTTCCTATTTCTTTCCACAGTGCCCAAATTTGTGGTATTAGAGACATCTCTAGGGAGGGATGTAACTTTCTAAGGTCTTTGAATTAATGGAAAGCTTATGCTTGGTTAGTTGGCAAGAGAATTCCTGGATTACTGCCTTTTCAACTGAACTTAATCATCTTTCAGGAAGTTTATAATGGTTGGATATCAGAATGTACTTTTTGGGGGCCCTTTCATTATTGCCTTTTAATGATCAAGGTCCCCTGAGTCCTCTATAACAACAGAACACTGTTGTATAGTCCTCAGTATTGCAATCAAGCTGGCATTCATACTCTTTAGTTTTTGACTCATATGCTTAGTTCTGTAAAGTCTTGATGTGATTATTAAGAGTAGGAGTCAATGATGAAATTGCATTGATGAGTGAAATTTATCTTTTGCAGAATGGCAGCATGAAGCCTAAGTAAGATGTATGTGGGATATTAGCTGTGATGAGCCTCTGCTATGGAAGAATTTAATTAACAATAAATTTCATAATTTTATTTCCACATGAAGGGATTTTCAGGCTTTCTTGAGTCTGTCAGCATAGCTAGCATCCTAGCAAAGGAAATGAAGATCAGATTTTTGAAAGTAGCTAGATATTTTAGGTGATTTGTTTCTTTTGGAGAGTTCTAAGGAGGAAAGAGGTATTCTGGTACCAGCTTTGAGGCATTTTCAAGAGAAATCTTTTTCAAAGCACTAAGAAATTATTTATTGAAACAGCTCTCTTAAAAGAGACCTCAAGGTGAGTTTGCAAAGCCATTTGCCATTCTTGAAAATCTAGATATGAGCTCCTGGGTTTTTTGTTCAAAGTTCAGGGATTTTCAAGTAGCATTGTATCAACAGTGAACATA
>JAVCKT010023535.1:79622-102523 GCA_032273925.1 Rhynchotus rufescens
CCTGGAGAAGAGAAGGCTGAGGGGGGACCTGATCAGTGTCTATAGATACCTCAAGGGAGGCAGTGAGGAGGATGGGGCCTCTTTTCAGTGGTGGACAGCAATAGGACTAGAGGAAACAGCCACAAACTGAAGCACCAAAAGTTCCCCCGGAGCTTAAGGAAAAAATTCTTGACACTGAGGGTGACAGAGTCCTGGAACAGGCTGCCCAGAAAGGTTGTGGAGTCTCCTCCTCTGGAGGTCTTCAAAACCTGCTTGGATGCCACCCTGTGCCATGTGCTCTAGGTGACCCTGTGTGTGCAGAGGGTTGGACTAGATGCTCTCTAGAGGCCCTTTCCAACCTTAAGGATTCTGTGATTCAAGCATGCTCTGAAGGAAGCCTTGATGGCTTAGGGTCAAGTGACTGCTCTGCCATGACTAGTGCTGCCAAGGAAGAGGAGAGGAGAGCTCCAGGGTGAACAGAGGGGAGCTCTGCGGCTGAGCAGCTCCTCAGGTCCCCTTCGTGTCCCCGCACGTGGCAGGAGGCAGTGAGGTATTGCAGAGAGTGGAAGGGCTGCTTGTGTATTACACTGAATGTGAAGGGGAAGCACAGGGGTCAGGAGGAAGCTGTTTATCATGCCGAGATGCCCTGATTAAGTCAAGCACCGCTGATGACATCTCAGAGGAGCTGGCGAGAGGTAAATCATCCCCCAGCACAGAAGCTCTGGGGAGAAGGAGCCCAGAGAAGCCCTGGCGAGGGCTGAGCGGCAGCTGGGCACGGGCCTGTCCCTGGGTGCCCGCCCCAGGGGCGTGGAGCGTGCAGGAGTTTGCAATGGGCAGGACGGGGAAGGGTTTGATAGATCAGCAAGACGCCAACCGCACGCACTGTCCTCCCATCGCGCGCTCACTCGCTCCACCTTGTGCTGCCAAGTTGAATAACGATGTTATTGTGGTGGGAGAAAAACAGCATCGTCCGCACCCAGGCTGTGAAGGAGAGAAAAGGTTTGGCCACTTCTCCTCTTGCTATAACCCTGCTCTCTGCCCAGCGTGTCGCTGCAGGAGGCCCTGCTGACCACGGCCTAGGGGACTGGGTGCGAGTTGGGGATCCAGGCTAAGTTTGTGCTCTGGGATCTCCTGCACATCTCACTACCAGCCTGGATCCTCAATCACAAGGTGGGGAAGGTGTCTCTGATTCAGCTTTTTTCAAATACTTTTTAATCCCAAGACCCTGGGCTTGTTAAGCTTTAGGTAACTCTAATTCTCTATCAGAACTTGTGCAGAGGGCAGTGAAGAGGTAGAGGAGTTAGAGCAGGTCTATCTGCATGGCCAAAACCCTTTCTGCTTTTACATAGGAACCCTAAATGCTTAAAAAGACACCATGGTTTCCTGGTGTCTACCCCTAGCAAAGTAGGAAACACACTAATTCCTGTCACCACCCTGGAAATGACACTGGTCCAAACCCAAAGGGCTCTGCACCCACAGCAGATCACAGTAGGCTTGCATCAAGATGGGCTTGCATGATCCTCACACACATAATTCAGGGTGGTGTAGCTGGCTGGTAGTCTTGGCTGAAGCTGGGCCAAGTATTCTGCTGCTTTTTGCCCAGGTTGCTCACAGCCAGGGATACTTCAGTCTAACTCCCAAGCAGGTGGTCCAGATTTCCCCCTGGCTGGAGCAGAGGGCTGCAGACCAGCCCTGGGTGCACTTAAGGTCTCATGGAAAAAGGTTCCTGGAGGTTCTCCCCCAGCTGCTAAGCATCACCCAGTTATCTAGGCACTGGTCTGTGAGGCTCTTTCTGCACACCACTGCTCTGCCTGCTATCTCTTCTCAAACCACAGAACAATGGCACAAAACAAGCAATGACAAGAGGAAAGCTCACCTGGGGTGCTAAGACTGCCCACCCCCTCAGGACACAGACATGCCAGGAAGTTTTGCTTTACTCTATTAGAGCTGGACCCTGATTGCCCTGACCAGCATCACCCGAGCCTCCTCCTACACACCTGCTAATTGGGCCTCCATTAAGCCCAGGTTTGGGCTCACAGGGTTTTTTGTGGGGGAGGAGGGAGGCTGTGCTCTACCTGTGTCTGTTTTTTTTCCTTCTACCTCCTACATGGCAGTAGGGTTTGTTTTTGTGGCCCTGTTTCTGATGGGATTCCCTGATCACCTTGCCTTGTGTGGGACTGCTGCTCTGCTAAGGTTGGTGAGGATGCTGCCAGTGCCACAGTTATCTTTAGCTCCCAGCTTGTCCCTGGTCTTGGAACAGCTCTGCTCTTGTTGCTTCCCAACACTCAAGAGAATTGTCCCCTGAGGACCCCTGTCTTAGCTCATGTTCACAGAGGATGGCAAATGTCAGATGTCCTCCTAGAAAGGAAGTACCAGGTAAGCCCTCTACTCTATAATTTCTATCCCAGTAGCTCTGGAGTTGCTGCTTATTGCTCTTATGGAGTTTGCAAGCTGCTGAGGAAAGTTCTCGTCCTTGTGGGAGGGAGTAGGGACTGGAAGAGATGAGGGAGCCTTCCAAGGTCACCCAGGAGCTCCATGTCACTGGCTATCAGTGTCTAGCCACTGAAACACAACTTGAGCTTGAGATGGCATTTTAGGCCATAATACTTTGTATTCAGCCATGGATTGGCATAGTCCTGACTGGGCAGGTAGGCATTTATGTTGTCCTTTCCCAAATGGGAAAAGCCTCATGAGAGGAACAGCGAGGAGTGGTTGGGAGCGAGGTGGTGGCTCCAACACCTCCTGGGGTGCCTTGTGTGTCCCTGCTGTGTGTGAGGGCCCGCACCAGAGAGACCGGTGCCTGTGTGTGCACCTCAGCGGGGCTGCAGGTGACCGAGGGCTCTCCAGGGAGGCCTGTGGGATGACAGGAGGCTGGGATGTGTGGACCTCAGCAGGAGCAGCCTTCCCACCCCTTCCCACTTCTGCAGTGGTGCCTGGCAGAGACCTGCCCTGCAGGCTTGTGGACAGACTCAGCACAGCCCGGTGTTTCCCTGAGGGCAAATCCTTTGGTCTCGCGTGAGGGCCCCTCTCGTTTCCCCACGGACGGCTCCCTTGGTCTCGCGTGAGGGCCCCTCTCGTTTCCCCACGGACGGCTCCCTTGGTCTCGCGTGAGGGCCCCTCTCCAGCGGGGAGTGTCCCCTGATAATGAGGGAAGGCGCCCTGCTCCTCGGGGGGGGGGGGAGGATGCCATTTTCCTGCGCCTCTGCCACGTGCACAGGGAAAAGCAACCCGCCCGGCAGCTCGTCACTGTGCCGGGACCAATCGCAGGCGGCTGAGGGAATCCCCGTGCTGGGGAAGCACCGCCAGCCCAGCCAGCTCCTGACGGAGCCTCCGAAGAGCCGGAGCAGCCTTGGGAGCCTGCGCCCTGCCGGCCGCTCCTCGCCCAGTGTCTCCCGCAGCGCAGCCGCCTCCCTCTCATGCGTTTCTTCTGCCTCGCTCCACACAGCTCTTCGGCTTCCTGCTCAGAATAATTTCCGCTCAGGGAATTCCTCTCTCCTCCCTCCCTCCTTGCTCTCCTGCAGTATTTCTCCCTGGTTTTTGCCCTGGGAAATGATGCTCACATCAGTCCAAATATCTCGCTGGTGACTTGGAGCAGACTAGATGACTTTAAGCACCGTATATATATATTTAAAAAGAAAAAACTGCAAAAACCATTTCCTTGCAAAACCAGGGCATTAGAGAGGAAGGTTTTACTTTCTAGACAGCCCAGGTGAGATATTTGCTGAGGAATTATTCTAAGCACTAATTAACTTTGCAAAGTGCTAAGTTCACCCAGGGCACTTTCAGCCTGAGCAGAAATTTAAAAAAAAAAAAAAGTAGGAAAAAAAGCTCTGTGCAGAGCCAAACCTCAGGCTGGGAACATCACTCAGCACTGCTGCTGGCGCCAGTCACTTCTCTAGCCTTGGGGAGATGCCTGCTCCAACAGCCAGCCGTGCCCACCTGTGATCCCATAGGGATCCTCTGCATCCACCCCACAGACTGCAGCAAAATCATCTGCAATTAGTCACCTGCTAATCACAACCTGCTTATTTACTGGTTGGAAGGTGCTGTGCTTGTGTGTGAGGTCTTGGAGGTTTGATCCATTTAATTCTTGCAGAGGAGCCTTGGCATGGAGAGGCCAGCATGGATGGGCCTGTGTGAGGGTCTTTGCTGGGCAACTTGATGCTCGTGGCAGCAGGGCTCGAGGCATTGTGAAGCTGGGCCCCTAATGACCTCTAATGAGGTGTTTCAGCCTTCTGCTGTGATTCTGTCTATATTCCTCTGGGTGTTGAGGCAGTATTTGCCCAGGTACCTTTGCAGCAAAGGTGTTAGATTTTTGGCTGTTAAACTCCTGCCTGGACCTAATCCCTGATGAAGTCCTAAGGGAAAAATAGCTGCCAGGACGCTTTTCATGAGGAAGTGTGTGTGCATGTATGTATATATATGCATATGCAGTAGCTGTTGATCATAAACCTGGATAGGTAAGAGAAGGCAGCTTTATAACCTTTCTTTTAAGATACTATAATGGTCTAGCATAAGCTTGCGATGGGGGTGGAGCAGCTATTTTTAGCAAAATGCTTCAGGTGAGTCAAGCTTCCCCCTTTCTGTTGTCTGTGTCTTCAAAGCACTTCTCATCCCCGCTCAGCCTGAAGAAAAAGGCTAATAAGGCTCTGTTGCTTTTCAATTCTCCTGGCAGTGAGTCTACTGTCTGGTAGATGCTGCTTAAAATTTGGGCACGGTGTTCCTGCCTGCACTGCTTTGTATTGCAGTGCTAGGTAATAAAATGCAGCTGTATTAAATTATCATGGCTATAAGAATGCTGGCAAGCCTTGCATGTGCCCTTTGCTTGAAAACAGCCTGGGATGTGATAGCGGGAGCTCTTCAGGGTTTCTGCAGAGAGTGACCTGGGTCAGTGTAATGCTTCTCAGTAGAAGGGGATGCTAAAGCTACTGCTCCCCTGGAGGTGTGGGCTGTGAATAGAGGTGAGGGAGGGGATGAGGAGAGCAGCAGCCTTGTGCTTTTGGTTGCGATATGCCCTGTTAGGGTAACCTGGAGAGGGCTGAGGCTGTTGGAGCAAGCTAGATGGCACTCAGCATCATTAAAAAGAAACCTCCTGTTTAAACAAACAAGCAAAAAAGAGCAAAACCGGGATATTAGAGGAGGGTTTTGCTGTCTAGACAGCCTGGGCACTACACCAGCAACTATCTGGTGGCTTGAGGAGGGAGGTGGGCTTGAAGGGTCCTGACGCAGGCCTGGAGGGCTGGCGAATGCTTTGGACAATGCCGAGTGTTGATTTGTGTTCCTTTCGAGTGGTACTTTTCCCTCTGGTGGTTGGCAAAGCCAGATCTCCAGGGTGTGTAGCTCTGTCTAACCCACCTTCTGTAGCATCCAGCAAATGCAAGGACCCTCCTTCACCAGCCTGCTTCCCTGGCAAGTCCCTGCATGGCACGTGTCCTTTCAAAACACACCGCTGCTGCCATACATGCCTTTATTGGGCTGCTCTTAAACCCATCGTGGATAAGCAGCTATGTTTCTGGAAGAGCTATCTTGCAGTTTGTGTTCAGTTAGTAAACATAAATGCTGCCTTTTTAAAGGAGAATAGCATGTTCCTATTTTTGGTAGTTAGCTAGTAGCTCTGGGAAATGGTTTATAATGCTTCATAACTCTTCATAAGTGTTCAGGAGGGTTGAGCTTCTGGAGTTTGGGGCCCAAAGGGGTTATTTGATAAGCTGTTCTGCTATCGAGGGTGTCTTTCAGCTGGTTACTGCTCTTCACTTGATGAGCCCAATGACTCGAGCTGGACAGAGGCAGTGTGTTCAGAGGAATTAATTCCTTAGAGGGCGTTCTTATTTGCAAGTCTCTTGCAAGCAAGTGTGTCTCAAAAATAGGAACACAATATTTAATTACTCTTGCTGTTTGTGCCTTTTTAGCTTATATAGCTCCAGAGGTTTTAAAGGCTTTTTCTTCTGGTAGAAATGTCACAGATCTTGGTTTCCCTCCGCAGTTTGGCTAAGCTACTATATCTTCCAGGTGACTATAGAGGGATTTGCATTTGGAGCTCAGTTTCCAAACATGTGAAGTTCCTGTAGGCTCCCACCTTGGATACAAGGAATGGGAGTTCCTTAGCAGACAGAGCAGGCCTGAAGCTCACGGAGGAGTTTATTTGGAATTTCAGCTCTCCTCACTTGTAGCTGATAAGGATGTCCTGTGCTGGACCTGAAGTCCAAGGGATTACAAATAATCCTGTGCAAGTCCTGGGTGACTGCCAAGCAGCCTGTGCTATCAGTGTGATGGGATATTATAAATGCAGCTCATCCTTACGCCAAGGCTGGGGTGTTGTCTGGGGCTCAAGAGGTCAGTTTTGATGAAAGGATTAGAGAATCTGTGGCTAAAATGCCAGCTACAGGCAGATGCTCCTTCTCAGGGGTGCCACCAAACCAGGACCTCAGCATTCCTGTGCCTGCTTGTGATGTCCTGACTGGATACAGCTTACGGGGGCTGCACAGTGAGGTGGGATGAGCTGTGCTGGCTCTTGCCAAAACTGCTGTTCCCTTCCCATGAATGCTGGTGTGTGATGGAACGGCCCCTTCTTGGTGCCACTGCAAAACAGTAGCTGCTAGGTGCTGACCTAGGCCGAGCTCTGGATCCCTCTGAGCTCTAAACCAGCTAATCTCTGTATCTTGTTAGTAGGGAATTGCATTTATTCCAAGCTCCTATTCTAGTCTGCAGCTCTGCCTTGCTGCTGCCTGTATGAAATGGCTGTAGCTGCAAGGTGATGTCCCCATCATGTCTTGTGCCAACATCTGGTTTTGAAAGGTTGCTTATACCATGTGTAGCTTCAACTCCATCTTGTACTGCTGGCTGCTTTCTGTCAAGAGATATTGGGGTATCACGTGCTTAATCTCCTGCTGATTTCTCTGAGTCATCAGATAGGTTATGTTGACTCTCTCTAGATAGTTCAAACAGAGGATGAGGAGATTTAAATTATGGACTTCAGGCCAGTTTGGTCCTTTCTGACCTAATTGTTCTGTATCAGTGGTGTAAAAAGGATAGGAAGCTTTTCCAGTTCAGCAACTGGGCCTTGCCCTGGGGATAAGGATCCTGCATGGATGGAGTTGTAGGAGACCCCCTTCCAGTGCCACTGCTCCTGCTGTGCTGCAGAGGCATCCCAGGAGCAGGGCTGAGGGTGGCCACCCATAGAGGGTGGGGAGCTCTTGAGATGTCCTTGCAGGAGGGGAACGTTTTGGGAAACATTTCTTGTGCGTTGCTAGCTATTCCAAGAATGCCAATAAGCTCCACCTTGCGGTACCTTCCCAATATGTCCCTGCTCAGTCGGGTCAGATAGGACAGGCAGGTTAAGATGGGAAAACATGTGCGTAATGGAAGTGTGGGCTTGGCTCAGGGCATAGCGTTTCAGCTCATCCAGCTGCACGGGGCAGTGATCTTTTCTCTGGGCTAGGATGGGCTGTTCTGGGTGCAGAGCTTGTGAAGTAGGAGAAGAAATGCATTAAATGGCTACTTAACTGGAAACAAACACTTTTGAAGCCTTGTAGTGGTCCTCCAACATCTTAAATAACAGCTTTGAAGAGGAGGACTGTGTCAGTTGGTCCTAGCAACAGTTTTGTTGATAGCACCTTCCCACAAACACTGTCAAGGCCCGTGTGTTTATAGGGGTGTGTCCGTGGGAGCTGAGGACAGGACCTGAGGTAGCAATTCCAGGGTGAGGAAGTGGCTTTGTGGAATTTAAAATAAATAGAAAGTAGAAGGGATGAGAAATGGGACTAGAAAATCTTTTTAAAAAAAAAAAAAAATACTTGCCTCTTCCTTTCATCCTACTTGATTGAGAGCATGCTAACAGTAACAGCAGTCTGGCTCTTTAGCTAAAGAACTTGTTTTTCTGATAAACTGCATTCTGTAGGAGTATGAACTCTGATACGTTCCTCTTTTGCTCAGAATCCCAGCTCTTAATCTTGGAGAGGTTTTGGTGGCAAATTCTTGTCTGGGGGCTGCTAAGGATGGTGTGGATGGTTTCTTGACCCCCTATTTGCAACCCACCTGCCTCTGCCCAGCTTCAACTTCCTCATCTGTAGACAGTGCTATTGCTCAAAGTTCAGTAAGAACAAGGAGAGCACCAAGAGCTGGTGAGACACTGCTGTGATACTTTCCATGGACATATGTATATAATGAAGGCCATTTATGCACTTTTATCATACACAGTAATATATAAACAGGTAACATGGGAGAAATTGTCTGCTCCATGGGGACTGAGGGCTGCTTGGCAAGGTAAGCACGACCACCTAAGCAGAGATCAGCTCTGCTTGCTGGAGCCAGCAAGTCTCTCATTGAACGCAGCAGTTGTCACACTAAGACAGTAAGTGTGCTCTTAATCTCTAGTTTCTGTGCTGGGTGCTGTGCTGCACTGCAACTGTGACCGAGGTGCTGCCTTCTCCATTAACAGGATGTGGCTGAGCCTCCTGGGGCTGGGAAAGAGGGAGGCAACAAAAGCAACCGCCGAGCTCGGGACCGATACTCTTGGATTTCTGACTATAATTTAGCTCTCCTCCGTGGCTACTTCTCTGGCCTTGGTTCTGCCTGGCAGATAGTGAAGCCTTGAGCCTGCTCTTGTGCTTTAGAAATGGATGAGAGAGGCCAAGGAAAGGGGAAGGAGGAGGTGCAGCATCCCCAGCCTGGTGGCCTGGGTCAGTCCTTGCCTGGGCTTGACTGGGATGGTCTCTGGCCTGGCTGGCTTGAGCCCTGGTGCTTTAGGCTGAAGCTGGGTGAGGAGCTGGGCCCTGCAGCTGCTTTTCCTACCTTGCTGGTCCCCTTGGAGCACTGTGCCCCATGCGTGGCCAGGCTGGGACAGCAGTTTTCTGGGAGCGCTTGGCTCTGCTTTCAGAGAGCAGCAATGCATGAGGATGTGGTGCAGCATTCCAGAAGGAGGGATTTTCTGGGCCTGTCCATGGATTGAGCAGTGAAGCTGCAGAGGGAGATGTGGGAAGGCGCAGGGATGCTGCCCTCCTGCTCCGGAGGAGAGCTGTCCCTGTGGGGAGTGCTGAGGCAGGCGGTGCTGAAAGCCAAGGGGCTCCTGAATGTCACGCTGCTCATTACTTTCCTGTGCCCTGGGGGAAGGTCTGAAAGCCTCAATTAGCATGAATCAACACCCCTTCTCATGGAGAGAGGGCAGAAATGGAAGCTGAGGGGGAGGTGCGCGTGGATCTGCTGCTTTGGGTGGCCAGCAAGGCTGTGCACAGAGATTCCCATTGGCACCAGGGCAGGACACAGGGACCCTCCCCACTGCCCCTGGCTCCCCAGTGCCTGGGACAAGGCGGAAAGCGAGGGAGGCCTCATCACTATAAGGCTTTTGTTCAATTATGAACTCGTCATCTCTCCCTGGCACGGGGCAGAATCGCCTCGGTGGCGATGATCTGATGTTTGCAGGGTGGAGGCTTCCCCCTTCCCAGCCCGTGTGTCGGGAAGGTGGCGGTGTGGGGGGGATGCAGGGCAGCAGGGTGGGGAATCCCTGCAAATGGGTGGCCAGCCCCACGCACGCTGGGCAGAGCAGCCCGGGTCCTCGCTCGGGGAGACTCCCTGCCTGATAAATGGCATTGGGGTGCTGGGGACGGGGTTGGGGATGGGCATGCTTGCAGTTTCATTTTGTGTTGATGAAAACATGATTAACAGTTGTAATTAACTGATGAAATGGTGGCTATTTCTCTGCTCCTTCTGATTTATGTAGAGAGGCTGCCCGTGCCCATGGTTTCTGCTTACAGAAGCACTCTGCAGCAGCTCCAACTTTCTTGCTCTAAGCTAGGCCTGGGAAGGGAGGCTAGTTCTGTGGCTGCTGTCAGAGAGCTGCATGGTGCTTCTCTGCACCTCCCGGGCTTGCAAAGCTGGAGAGCTGGGAGGTTTAACAGACGGGAAGGAGATTGATGGATCCCCTCTCAGTGCCTGTCTCAACGCTCCAGCATCTGTGTGACAGCAGCTGCTGAGCAGCAGGACGTGGGGAGAGGGGAATGCAGCCTCAGCAGCAGCCACCAAAGCACTGGGGTGAGCTGCCCACGTAGTTGGATAGGATGAGGTTTCTCTACATCAGGAGTCAACTGTCCAGCTTAGGGCCTGAACTGTGCTGAGCCTCAGGGACTAGGGCTGCTTGGTGTGCTCAAGAGGGAGATGTTGCCCAGGGCTGCGCTAAGGATTGGGGCAGCCCTTGGATTGGTGTGTTGCTCTGTGCCTGTAGAGACCTGCAGGTGGGACGTGAGCCTGCCCCACATCGCCTAGGGTGGGAGCTGAGCAGGGACCCCAGGCTCTGCCTCATCTGCGCCGTTGGTCATGGTCAGGACATGGTGTATGGGACTAGGAATGCCCACAGAAGTGAACTTACCTATTTAAAAATCTGAGGAGTGTAAAACTTTGGGAATAATGTTAGAGGGAAGGGAGCACAGCAGAACACTGAGCACATGACGTCTTAAAGTGTAGGGCAAATGTGAGTGAAATGAGAAGCAAATTTCTCTGCTTTATTCTAGCAGGAGGGCAGTATATGTCCCTACCAAAAAAGATGCAAATGGTGCTTCTGGTGCATGTGCTCAGGATGGGCCAAACTGGTGCTCTGTGACTACCAATAGTTTTGCCTCCAGCCATCAATGGTTAAAGTGGGTTTGAGGCTGGGAGGAGGGAGCAGCTGAGCTATATTTCTTGTTTTCCTGCTTGCATATGTGTGATTAAAAAAAAAAAAAAGTGACTCTCTAAGGGTACCTGATGAGCATTAAAAATACAATTGCAGGAATAATCAGGTCAGACTTCAAACAAACCTGAGGAAGCAGATCTGTTGAAGAAATAGATACCACTGTTATGTCATATTTCTCTGAATAGATCTTCAAAGCTGCCCTTCCCAGCACTCAAATCGAGGTTGTTTTTCAGCCCAGGGACTGAGCCCCATGGTCTTCTCGCGAGTGACCGAGGCCGCCTGCTAGGGAAGGAAGGCAAATCCTCAGTGCAGCTCTATGGGACGGAGGGTGGACACATCCATGCTCTTGCTGCAGCTTTTCCATTGATCCAGGGCTGCATGTGCTGCTTGTTGGAGGGGGCTGTCAGTGCAGATGTTAGCCTTGTCCTGCCTTCAACAGCCGTTAAGACAATCGTAAATAAACATAATAAGTCTAGACCTGCCTGGATCACTGCCCCATGCTCTCTGCACTGCTCCCTGCAACCTGCTGTGGTTCTCGGAGGTGCAAAGGCTCCTGGCTGCACAGGCCCTTCGGTCTGCAGAGTGGATGAGTTTCCAGCGTGGCTGCGTGTGAATGTTGGTGACGGGTGGGATGCTGCTTCCCCGGGGCTGCTTTGCTGGTTCAGCTTGGGGATTTTGGCACGGTTCTCACTAGCTGCAGCCTGGGGCTTTGTTCCCCATTCCAGAGGAGCCCCTCGCAGGGCTGGTTCCTTGCAGCCCTCGTTGCAGCCCTGCTGCTGCTGCTGGCTGCAGAGGGCAGCAGAAGCCGTGGAACCGGCAGCGCCGGTCGCCGCGGAGCAGCGGGGTCTCGGTCGGCCACCCGGGATGCACCCATCATAGCACCCATTGCAGCCAGCTCAGCCCGTTCGCTCGGTGCCCGTGTTCCAGGTGCTGCTCTCGGCTGTGCCGATCCCGCCCGGCGCTGCCTCCTGGCCTGGGAGCTGCCTGCAGCTTTGTCCCTCTGGCCTCGCATTGATCTCCATTGAGTCAAGCTCTTCTCCAAAGCCCCGAGGGGAGCCTGCACAGCACTGGGATCTGCAGTTTGCAGAGCGAGCTCGCCAGATATCCCCGTGCCTGAACAGCCAGGGGTATCCCTTAGTAGCAGCCTTTCCCAAAGCACTGCCCTTACCTTTGGGAGCAGGGGCCTCCTCTGCCCCTTGCTTCCAAATGCTCCCTCAATGAAAAGGCCCTGCTGAGCATGGCAAAATGCTGCTGCAGCTATGGCCTTCCTTCCCTTTGCTCTGCCTTTTAGGAAAGCTTAATTGCTAGCTATGCCCTCCCAAAATCACAGTAATTATCTGTGGTGTTCACCCCCATCTTGAAACGTCTGCTGGTGTGTTTCCAGCGTTTCCCTATTGTCGGGCCCTGTCCCTGTGGCCAGCACCGGGACTGGGCACAGCGGTGCGTGCATCCCCCTGCCTGGCGTTGGGACCCTCAGTGTTTGCTCAATGAGAGTAACAGCAGATTTACTGCTTCTACAAGTCACAGGACGCTCCTTTACAAGGTTTAAAGACAGACTAATTGATATTAGCAGCCTTGGTAAAAACACGCTGTTAGCTGCAAACCTCTTTCTTTAGGGGAAACTTTGTGCAAGAATTGAAGCTAGTTCAAATGAGTGTGTTCTTGCTGAGAAATGGCCTTCTTGAAGTTTCTCCTCCATTTTCCCAGAACAAACTCTTCTGTTCTGGCTTTGTTTTGTGCTCAGCCTTGCCAGGCTACCCTGCTTTGCAAGGCCTCAGGAACTGCCCAGCACACAGAGCTCCTGCCCTGAGCTCGAGCCCAAGCAGCCAGCTGTGCAGGCGAGGAGAAGCCAGAGGCTTCTGCCTGCCATGAAACCATCCTGTGTAGAGCAACGGGGAAGGAGCACCAAGTGCCTGGCACGGTCTCTTTCCTCGGCCAGAAGCAGCTTGCAGCTCACAGCCCTGCTAGACATGTTCTCCCATGGAGACCTTGGCCATGGGAGAGGTTCATGGTGTGCTCTGAGCTTGCTGGGCATGGGTGCCTGGAGCCTCTCCAGTCCTGCCTTTCACACTCAGTCACCAGGCCCTTCCTTCCTCTTTTTTCTCATTTAAACAAGAAAACAGCTGATAAAGGAAAAGGACACTTTGTTTTTTAATTCTTTAGCCCATTTCTCTTCAGTGCAGCTTGTGACAGAAAGGTCTAGAATGTGAGACAAGGAGGTTTTTATAGGCACCTCTCTTCTTTCCCTGACCGTTCTGCACTTTTTTATGGCTATAGTTTTTAGAGGAAAGGAGTTACCTTTCTTAGAACAGCCTTTTTGAGAGGTCACACTTCCCTGTAGGCTGCAGAGTGAGTAGATTTCTAAGTACTTTGCTTACTGAATGTTTAAGGGTTTCTTTTCAAACCGAGTGTTCTCTTCCTTAGTTCCATCAGTCTTTCTAGTGCAACTCTCCTCTTCCTCCTAGCTTCATCTTTAACCTTCTGCTTTTACGAGGCTTATTTACCTGCACCAGCCTGCTTGCTGCTATTGCAGTGTGCAAGCTGTGGAGTTAAAGGCTCAAGAGTTTGGAGAGGTGAGAATGAAACCTGCCTATCTTCCCTGAAATACCTGCACCCCCTGTGCTGTGCAAACGTACCATGCCAGTACAATCACCTGGCTCCCTTTGTGGCTGCTCTCCAGATCTCTCCTGCCTCCCCCAGCACACGGGATACCCTGTGCTCATGTTCAGCGTGGCTCTTTAGATGAATTTTGCTTTTGTGCCCATTGTGGGATCTGCTTCTTTGCCTATTCACGTGCTGCACAGTTGTACTCATCACCGTCGTATCAGATTGCTTCACACATGGTAATGAACTTAATTTCCCAACACCCTTACTGGAAGGCAGGTTATTTTTATCATCTCTTTTACATTTGTGGGAATTGACGTGCGGAGCTTAAAGCAGAAAAGCAGTGAATGCTCTTGGCTGTCGATGTGAATATATCCCTGTTCAGGGTTTGGGAATGCTTAAACCCAGAGAGCTGCCTGCAGAGCAGCTCCTGTGTAGCACAGGATGCCAGTGTCTTCCCTAAGCCAGACCTAGGATCTCTCTTCTGCCTATGGAAACTGAAGAGCACAAAATAAGTGGCTTCTTGATAATCCATAAGAGTCCAAAGGCAGAGCCCCATCCCGCAGTTCTTCACTAGGTGAGTATCCATCATCTCCTGCAACTTGTGGTCTGTCCCTCGCCTCTATTGACACAGGTCCCCTATGAAAGAGCTGCTTGTGCTTCAGTGTGCTCATTCACTGCTGAATAGGTGTCTGGCCCACGGAAGGAGCCAGAGATCCTGTAGCAAAATGAGCAGCACTGTGTAATTAAATAATACTGCAGTTTGCTCTTGTATCAGTATGTTTGGGCACTTCTGAATTCTGCCATTCCTGATTTGATAAATTGACTCTGCCACCTCTGGAGAGGATCATGGACAACAGGTAATATGTTTTTAGTGGATTTTAGTCCCCTCCCCAACATGCTCCAGCCACACATAGTCAGTAGGTGCTTATACTCCTGCTCCTTGATGGGATTTCAGGTAGAGGGGCTGGTTTCAGCTTGGGGGCCGAGCCAGGCGAGGGTCTCCAGAGCAGCACAGGAAATACTCTTGCTTTGTGGTCTTTGTTTCTACCAGTGCTGATGTTGGCCAACACTGATGCCAACAATGGTGATAAGGCAAGGCAGACACTGCCTTTGACTGGTATTGTGGCATCTTCTTTGTGGGAAGATGCTTGGTTTGACTCGGCTACGCAGCTGCGGAGGGCATGTATGAGCAAGAAGCAGCAGAGCACCACATGGGGTAACAGAAAGGTGGCAATTTCTGCTGAAGTGAGTAATTGTGTGCTGTGCATCGAGTCCAGGGCGCCTAGGACGTGCTGCGATGTGTGGAATTAAGTGGCTGTGAATGTCTTTGTATTAGCAGCTCTGGGAAGGACCAGCTGATACATCCATCTCCTCTGGATGTGCAGATAATGTTCAGCACAGTAACTGTGGGGTGTTTTTAAGTTTGTGGGGCAGGCTTGAACCCTATTGCTCAGAGGGAAATGTTGCATTTGCAGGTAGGCAAAGAGCCCTATTGCATTGCAGCCACACAGGGGAGAGGGTTTTGCCTGTCTGAACGAGGGAGCCTTTCTCCCTGGGAGGGCTCCTGCGCTGCAGTAGGGGCTGGAATCCATAGGGACCTTTGCAGGTTGCTCAAATAGCTCTTTTCTGAAGGCGGTCAAAAACCTCCCTTCTGCTTTGAGGACTATGTTTGCAAAGTCCCCTTTGTTTAGTAGTGTTAAAGCAAGAAACTTGGAAGGAACTGTCTTTATATAGTGGCTTCCAAAATACTTTCTCAAACCGAGTTGCACTTGGGTGAGGAAGCTGAGATGAGTAAGAGCTGCCTTGGGCTTAATGGGGTTAAACAGGCTTGAACATTGTTCTTCATCCTTCCTGGGTGCCCTTTCACTTGCTGATGGGTTGTCCTTCCCTCTCACCTAATTTTTCTTGTTCCTCTTTGTTTGATTTTTCCATTCTCCATGTTAATGGCAGCTCCTCTTTCTGATCCTCTTCAGACTTAATTAATGTGCTGCTTATTCTCTCTTGTAGATCAGTAATTATGATGTTTAAGTCTTGATCTAGTCCTGATATGTACATTACCCCCTCCTTTATACCCTCTGCTTGTTTTGGACACTTCCTAGCTTTCAGTTGACTGTAAGCTCTAACATAATGGTAATATTGGGTCCATGTGAGGAGGTTCCAAGTGCTCTGTCTGGACTAGGTTTCTTTTCAAGAACAAAACTAGGTAGCGACTCCTGTTGCTGCATTTTAATGCAGGAGCTGGAGCGGGGCTGCTCTTCAGGCGGCTCCTGACACCTTTGATGGCTTCAGCCACCAGCCCCCTGGGACCAGGCTGGGTCTGCAGCTCCTGGCAAAGCATGTGAGCCCCTGCCCTCTGTACGAGCTCGTTCTGGCTTCCTGGAATTTAGCAGAGCTCTCTTCTTTCTGCATTCCTAATTACCATCTCTGCATCTGCAAATTATCAGGTTTTCATCAAAATATTGGTTTTTTGTATGTGGAAAAAAATCTACTTATTAAATAAAATATATATTGAAAACCTCTGTCTGGAGACCTTTCAGAACATGTGCCTCTTCAGCACCACCTCCACGTCCTCTGTCCAGACAAGAGAAGCTGCCTGGGGATTGCACATCTAATGCCAAATGCTTCCCACTGATCGCTTACCCTTTTGTGTAAGAAATATAACAAAGCAGCCTGATTAACTGGGATTGAGGGAATTAAGCCTGTGTTTGTGGAGATAACGATCAATAAGGTCTCTCTTAACATACTTGTTACTCTGGGTTTCCTTTGATTGGCATATGAGCAGCTACACTATAAATTACCTTGATGGATTCCCCTGTGCATCTGAATTTAAGATGAGGCACAGCGCTATTTTAGTTAATATTCCAGCATGTGATTGATTTATGTATTTATTGTCAGGTCCTTTGCAGGCCCCTGTCTCTGCTCATAACCCCAGGTCTTGGTGCCCCTTTTCTATGGAAGTAGGACTGAGGGCAGTCCTTGAACCTGCTTCCAGCCTTTCCTTGGCTGCCAGGTTTCTTGACCAAGAGGTGTCTTTTCTGCTGGGATCCTCCCTTGGATGGTGTGTGATCATGATGCTGTGGAGCACCAGACAGGAGGCAGAAGCAGCTCCTTCATTGACACGGCTCTCCTGGCAGTTGCCCTAGGCTGGGGCTTCTGGCATGGGTCCTGGAGAGCACAAGCTGCAGAGATGTTCCCAGGTGCATGTGGGTCTGCAGCAGAAGTTGTGGTGCCTCCCATGGCAGCCCATTAGTGATGAAGTGAGAGGCTGCCTGCCTTGGATTAGAAAGCACTTGAGGATGTCATTTAGTCAAGCAAATTTCCCAGCTGACTGCAAATTCTTATTGCACTAATTACAAATCAAGAGGGTGGTTTGCACAGTGGTTTCTAGACAAGAGGTGCTTTCCTGCCTAATGGTTGCACTGGCCACATTGGGAAAAGCAGAATTGATAATTCAGAACAGGGACCTTGGCTCTTCCTTGAATAGTCAAGAACTGGGGCTGTGTGAAGGAAATAATCACCCTGAATGTTTGGTAGGTGTTGGACCAAGGTAGGTCCAAATCACCTGCCAAATGATTGGTTGGACCAAGCCAATATAGGACTGTTTTGTTCTGATGCCTTCAGCTGGTGTGGGAAGGAGAAGGCTTGGGAAAAGCTGCTGTTGCAAAGCTGAGGGTAGCGGTAGCTGGGAGCAGCACCCCCAGTTTGGGCCATGGGGCTAAGCAGAGGTGGTGAACCTCTGTGGTCCCTCAGGGAGAGCGCTGCCTGTCACTGGTGCATTCGTAGTCACAATGAAGATGTTTCCGAGGTGACTGGTGAGTCAGTCCTCTGGATGTCCAGCACAGCTTACACACAAGCTTGAATGATAACGAGGTGGCCTTTAGGCAGCCACGAGTGGCCTCTTTTCTGGTGCTCCATCAGACTCCAGGACAGGGCTCTTGGGTGAGCTCAGCCCCCTGCTTGCCCCACAGCTGCCTCCAGCAGCCAGACTGGAGCTCCCATCTCTCACTGCTCACCTGGGTGTCATGAAGAGCTCTTATTACCTGCCTCTCTGCTGCTTTGTTTCAGCTAATTAGAGCTAATGAGATTCACTAAGTGTTAGGCAGTCTGCTGTCCCTCTGCTTCCCGTTGTCTTTGTGAAGCTTGCCAAACCTGAGGAGATATTAATCCTTCCAGGGACCGGGGCACAAGTGATGTGGTGGCTTTCAGGGCCCTTGTTAAAAGAGCAGGTTTGCTCGTGCTGCAGCTGATGTCTATAGGATACTTCTGCTCTGGCTACAACCACGCTTTGCAGCTGCCTTTCCTGCCTGATGGAGAGGATCTTAAACTTGCTGTTTCCATGGAAGTACAGCCAGCAAAATCCCTGTGTGCCCCAAACCTGGAGGATTCATGAACGCAGCAGAGTTCCTGGCTCCCTTGGGGAGCTCTTCCCTGAAGGGCTCTTGCACTCGTAGCTCAGCAGTGTCTTTGGCATGGGAGATAGTTGCTGCTGGGTGTCCAGCTGCAAACTGAGCTCGGTTTGAGCTGGTGTGAGATCAGGTTCTCCTTCCTGTTGACATAGGAAGCTGAGGAGAATCTTTGGAGGGAAAGGAAGATGTGGAATAAAGTACTGGTGACGCAGGACACTTTCCAAACTGTTCTGGTTAGTGTTGTCTATTGCATTTTGTGTGTGTGTGTGTGTGTGTGTGTGTGTGCGCGCATATCTCCTGTTATTTGGCACTGTTTCCCTCCCCAGGCTGATCGTGCCATTCACTCTGCTTCTATTTTAAAGCCAAAACTAAGAAGTTCACATCTTTCTGGGTGCAGAGGGGGGGGAAAAAAAAAAAAAACATGAACTTAGAAGTTTTGCAGATTAGAGGGAAAGAAGAAAAAAAGGGGAGGACTCTTAAAGCCAACTGCCTTATGTGGCTCATTTAGGTAGGTACTAGCCTTCCTAAATTGTTCAGGCTTATTTGGACTTCGCGAGCATGCATGGTGTTAGCAAAAGTTCCTCTTGTATTTCGGTTGGAGCTGTGGAAGCAGAGCTGGATATGTGAACAGGTTCTTATCTGCAGGCTCCCTTTTGCCCTTGCCTGTGGGACAAACAGTCTCCTTCAGGCCCACTATTTTTTTTTATGAATTTGTTCCGCTGCCAGCTTGTAGGGTTTTGAAATTGGAGACTGAACTAGCCCTGCTCAGAGGAGGGAGCTCTGGTACTCTGTGCAGTTGGCTCTGGCCACCAGAGATATGGGTTGCTGCTTTTCCTCAGACTCCAGCCGTTCTCTCAGCCAGGTTGTGCTGGGACACCAGCCTGGAGCTCAGCAGTGTCCTGCAAAAAGAGATTTTTAGCTCTTTTGGATTTTTTTTAGTTGTGTGTGTGCACGTGCTGAGCACATAGATAATTTGGAGGTCTTCAGCCAGCCTAACAGCCGCTTCTGGATTTTTGGCCATATCTAAATTATATTCCAAATATACTAGAGCCCTTATTTGAAGCAGCATGGCTCATGACGCTATATACAAACAGTTCTGAGCCTCAAGCATCCCTTGGGATTACAGAGGCAGATCAGTACCTTTCAGGGAATGAAGAAAGGTGAGGGAAAAAGTGATCCTTTGTACTAGTGCATGCAGAGGCCTGTTTTGTGATGGATTTGCTCTGCAGTTGCAGCGAGCCATTTGCCTCCTGTGCCTTAGCCTGTACCCCAGGCCAGCCCTGCAGTCCCCTTGGAATGCCCTGGGTTCTGCAGACTGACCCTGCTAGGGCTGAGAGCCACCTGGGTGCTTCTGAGTTGGTGAAACTCAGCCCTAAGTATTCACGTGTCTGAATGTCCTGCTCTTGGCGAAATGGCTGATGTGGCAAAGCAGGAGCTATTGTGGTTAGGAATTAAAATGCTCTCTGTTCTTACCAAGCGTGTGGTTTAGGGCTGGAGAGGTTCAGCAGTAAAAACCCATTTGCTTGTGTATGAGAGGAGAAAGCTGCATGTCCCCAAATCCATTCCCAATGCAAGTGTGTGGGAAAGGCTATTCCTTCCAGGGATCCCCACTAGATGCCTGGTGTTATCTTGGCAGAAGGCATGAGTTGATGTCAACCCATGGGTTTATTGGTGAAGTGGGTGCCTGAAGGACAATCCTGAGCAGAGAGCGTTTGGAAGGGGAGCCTTGTCCCTGCCATGGGCCCCTGGGCCGGGGGAAGGCTGCTCTTGGGCTGTTTGTGGAAACAAGGGATTCAGGGTGTTTGCCGCATCCTTTGGGCTCTCTTGTGGTCTGGGGGTGGTGCCAGGGACTGTGGGGGCTGTTTCGCCTTTATTGTGATGCGCTGGGGGCAGCTGCTGTGGCCTCAGTAACTGCTCCTGGGCCTGCTGGGAGGAAGAGCAGGGCCTGTGGCTGGAGAGCTCCGATGGCTCCGCTCCGCCTGGGAAGCGGGGAAGGCAGTGGGTCTCCCAGCGGAGGCGGGGAGGCTGTGTGGTGGCCCGGGGGCTCCGGCAGGGCGCGCAGTGACCCCCGCGCTGGCGGCTGTTGGGGCTGTGTGAGATGGGGTCTCCGAGCGGAGCCGTAGGCGCGTTGCCATGGAGACGGGCTAGTGAAGCACCCGGCGGCGGCGGCGCCGCGAGGGGCCTGTTCGCTCGCGGCGTGGCTGGGGAGCCGTGTTGGGGGGATGGCCTCCATCACGGCTGTGGGCGCCTCCCGCTGCAGCTTCCTCTGTGGGGCAGCCCTGGCGCTCAGGAGCCTTCGACCTCGCTGGAGTGCCTGTGTGTTGGATGGGATGTCTCCCATGGCAGGCATTGCCTGTGGAAAGGGCTCTCAGGTCTAAACCTATTGCTAGACCAGGAGTTATTAAACCTGCAGTCCCACCCTGCGCAAGGGGGCCTGTAGCGTGGGCACAAAATGGAGGTTGTGCCTGGTTGTGTGGCACAAGGGTGGTGAGAGCCTTAGCTGCTCCTCCATGCTCAGAGATCAGCTTCAGTTATGGGGTAACAGCCCCAAAGGGCAGCCCTGGCTGCGGTTGGGAAGGGTCCTGCCTCAGAGCCATCTCCACAGCACGTGCCAGTGCTGGGGGTGGCTGTTCTGGCAGGTGAAGGGAGGCAGGGAGGGAGGCTACGTATTTTAAGAAAGAAATAAAAAGGTTTATGATGGAGGAATACATTAAAAGATAATTGCTGAGAGGTTTCATGAGATGTTTTTTTATGCCTCCTAAACTGATGGATGTATCCGCAGGGAATGTTGCACTTAGTGGAGGGTTGCGTTTCCCTTCCCCTTCAAAGGGGGTAGAGATCCAGCTGATTGCAGCTGGCTTTTTGCTAGTTAGTAAAGCTTCTGCCCCTCCAAAAAGGTGACCCAAAAGCTGGACTTCAAGTGTCACACTTGCTAGCCCAGCTCTACTGAGAGCATCACGGAATGGCTGAGGTTGAAAGGGACCTCTAGAGATCATCTAGTCCAAACCCTGCTCCAACAGGGATGCTCAGAGCACCCTCTCTTGCTAACAGCCATGCTCTGCTACCGTGTAGTCTGCATGCTTTCACCTGCATTACTGGGAAGCACCCTGGCACCAGCAGCACTTGCCTCCCTTGCAAGCTTTTTGGTGTTCCTGCCCTTTGGGACCAGGGACACCTCTCAAACTGTCCTCCTGGTGCCTGCACACCACCTGAGTCTTCCTGGGCACTCTTGCAGCGCTCCTGGCAGAGGGAACCAGGCAGCCTGTGGTGGTGTGGCCAAATTGTAAGGGTCAGGGCTCAAATGAAGCTTTGAAGTCTATTTAACTGGGCCTAGGAGGGGAGATACCTGGGACTGGGCTAGCAGGGGTGTGGGTTACTGCCCCTTGGCTGGTTAGAGGTGGGCCTGGCTGTGGCCCACCTCTTTAGACCTTCTTTAGCCTGTGCTTTCTGTCCTGTCTTATTCCATGTGAGGCCACTTGCTCCTCTCTCCGCAAGGAGGCCGCAGCATTTGGTGGGGAAGGATTTCTTTTGAGGTGGGGCTTTTAGAGAAGCTTTTCCAAGAAAGGCTCCTCAGGGCTGCGTAGGTCAGAGCTGGGATGAAGTGTGTTGCTGCAAGGCGATGCCTGGGCGCTCTGCTCTGGGTTATGCTGGACCTTTCTGGGATTTTGCAACTATTTGGTTTCCCTATAGCATCAGTGGATACAATTTGGGCCTGGTGCTTGAGATAGTTTAAGGCTGATGGTGTTGTCAGAGGAGACCCAAGGCACAGAAGGAGAACAAGGAGGCAGCCTTTGGGGAGAGCATCTGTGACGCTGCAGTGAGATGTGTTGTTGTTCCTGGGCATCTCTGTACAGCTGTCGCGTACGGAGGAACAGGCCTCAAGAGGACCCTGGTTTCCGTTCCATGCGACTATTGTTAGCACTACTTAAACCTCTAAATCCTGGAATGTTTCTCAATGTGAGCCATCTAGAATCCTGAGTCACCTCTGTCTCCGGATGTGCCTGTCTTGCTGACTCTGTTTCATGCCTGTTCTCTCACCCAAGGTGGTTCATGCCAGCAGCTGAGTCAGTTTCCAAAGGAGGGAGAACAGCTATTAGGGCCCCTTCTGCTCTGAGCCTGCGGGGAACCAAGATTCTTGAATTAGCCAAGTCCTGAGTATAGCCTCACCTCTCTGCAGGACCTTCTTGGTGATGTCTGATGGAGTGCTGCTTGTGCCTAGGAAAGCTAGAAAGTCTATAAAAAGCTATTCATGCAGGTGCAGTCCAAGGGCAGTGAAAATGCCTGCTGTCCACAAAGGCTCTCAAGACTAAGGTCTCTGCAGCTCGCACGAAATCTTGTACAAATCAGTATTTCTGATTGCTGCTGTACTTGGGTGTTTGCTGCCTTGGACTAGGGTTGGATGTGGTGTGGAGGGCTGGAGAAACTTGAACACTTCTGGGTTGTTGTTAGAGGCACCTTTCAGTTTGGGCTCTAGGAGACCCAAGTGTTATAGCAGCATTGAGGATTCTCCCTTCTCTGGTCAAAGAGCTTGTTGGGTTTGATTAGGGTGGCCCTGTGCTGGTCCAAGCTTGGTCCTTGCAGGTGATGTTGGTCTTGATCAGTGTGGCCATGTGAGACCCTTTGCAGAGGAAAGCAGAACCCTCCTGGCATTCAAAGAGCTGCAGTTGGGAAGCAAATCTACATATTTGGGTTAGCAAAGGCCCTGCTGGGAACAAAGGGATTTTGTTTTGAAGCAGATCCCATGCTCCCTGCTGCCCGGGGACAGGCAGTGATGAATGCTCCCTGTAACCGTCCTGATGCTGCAGGTCTGCGGCTGGGGCAGGCTCTAACTTCATCCTGGAAACCAGGAGATGTCTCCTAGAGCTGGGTGGTGTTTCAGCCGCCGAGATGGAGAGGGCAGCTCAGATAGCAGCTGTGCCCATTCGTGCTGCCCTCCTCGCGTGCCCCTGCCTGCCTGCAGTTTCGGGGTGCCCTGGGGCGCGCTGGGGTGTCTCCGTGGCGGTGGTCACAGGGACGTGGGCTCCTTGCCTCGGTCCTGTGTGGAGGCAGGGGAGCAGCCGGGCGGCGCGAGGCGCCGCTGCGGCCGGGACCGCGGGTGGCACTGCCCGCGAGCCCCGCGCGCTCCCGTCCCCACCGCCCTTCCCCGGCTGCGGGAGGAGGAGGAGGAGGAGGAGGGGCAGGGAGGAAGGCAGGCAGGCAGGCGCATTCCGCTCGGCAGCCGCGGGCCGCGCGTGGCCGCCCTGCAG
>JAVCKT010023537.1:0-18188 GCA_032273925.1 Rhynchotus rufescens
TAACTGTCATGAAAACAGCCATGCCTTGACATTTTGCTCTGCTATTGGTCTGAGGTGATTGACTGGCTTAACACTTGCTTAAATTTCTCAATTTAAAAGTTTACATTAATCAAGAAGTAAAGTTCTGTTCTCTGGGATGGGTGTGGGCCAGGCCCATGTTCTAGGGCATGACATAGAGGAAGAATCTGATTACAACACCATTTCAGCAGGTAATTCTGGAAAGGGACTGTGATGCTGAGAAGGAAAACATCATACTTCACATCTGACCTGACACTTCAATCATTTTCAAGCTTTTCCCTTCATTCATTAGGGGAAACTGAGAGACAGGATGTCATTCCGACCAGCTGAATGTGTCTTAAACTTCTTAGTCTGTTATATTTTGCTTTTATTTGTATAAAAAAGAAAATGTGGGCCTCTAGTTTAGAGTTTGGGTTAAAAATGTGGGAAATCTGATATCAACGTTTGCCTGTCCACCATGAATACTTCTTATTCTTCGGTGGGAAATACAAACTCCTAATATTAAACATAACTTTATCTAATGAAATTCCTGACTTCTTTCCCCACCCCAAAATTACAAATAAACTCAATGCCAACTTACAAAGCTAGGGAAATATTCTTAAAAGTGAACTTTCAAAAGCCCCAAAACTGGAAAAAAACCACTATGATTTGTCAATAAAGATGCAAAATGCAATATGGCCCAAGTGTCCCATGTGCTGCTTGTTCATTCCCCATCACAATTGCCTCCATTGTCTGGGAAAGATCGAGGGCTGAGAAAATAGGGGGGTTGTGTGTCAGGAGTGGTCTGGAGGCCTACACAGCACTCAACCAGCTTTTATCTGTGCTTAACTTCATGGATTTTATTGCATCTCAGCTGTTTTAAATGTTAAGTGCAGTCATTTCTATGTTTAGCAGTTCCTCTTCTAAAAAAGAACAGTGTTTTAAAACAGAAGAGTTACTTCATTGCCGTTCTTATTTCTAGCAAGCCACAAGCATGACTGATCTGTTTGGAAAGAGCTTGACTTCAGAGAGGAGCTGTTGAATACATTATTGGCTTTCCTCATACTGCAATTACATTTATATTAATTAAGTTAAAATTTAAATTTTAGAGCAATAATTTATCAGCCTTCATTTGTGAATTAAATCTCAATTCTATACTTCACACACACCATTTATTACTTAATAAGTATTAGATACAAACAGTTTGCTTTGAGAAGAGGCAGGAATATGGCTGCAGAATTTTCTTTTCTGTTTTTCTTTGCAATACGAATATGGATTTTTTACAAAGAACTAGTAGTCACTTAATTTCCCTGTGAAGTTTTCACTTAAGGATAATGAATCATCAAGTGTCACATATGATATACACATGAAATATTGTAGTGTTTTAAATAGGAGGCTACTGAAAATGCTGTTTTTTGTTGAAATAATGGATCAAGAACCCTCTTGCAAACACATTTGAGGAAAAGCCTAACAGCTTTTAATTTAAAAGATTAAAGTTGCAGCTCTCAAAATGGTATTTTATTTTTTTAAAGCGTGAATAGATCCAACTTTGAAATTGCAAAATATAAAATTAACTGTGATATCTCAAGTATAAAGTAGTTTTGAAAGGGAGTGTAATAGAATTCCCTCTGTAGGCACCAACATATTAGCTGATAATTGCTTTTATTGAGTGAAAGCATTTAAGCACATACTTGGCTTTATGCATGGGCACTGTTCCTCCCCTCAGTATAGTGAAATGACTGCTAAGTTTAAACCAAGTGCTTCAGTTCTATGGTTTTCAGACAATCCACCAAATTATTATTTGGAGGAGCAACCAGATGGCAATGCTAGAAACATTCTCTATAGATAACATTTCTATTTTAAGGGCAAATGTTTCTTGAATTTCCACAACGAGAAATGATGATAAGGCTTGTGTTTTTTAATTGTCATACAAAAATTATTAATAATTTTTGAATTATTTTTGAAAGAGAAAGTGCCTGCTATGTATTTTCTATCTCTGTCACAGTTTCAGAACCAAAAGGAGAACCAGAGTCTGTCCTCTTAATAAATAATCAGACAGTATTAGACAGTAGTAGACAGTACTATAATAAAAATGCAAGAATTATTCAAATTTCTGCTCTGCTTAGGAGAAAAACAAAAGATTAAATAGTAAGGAATTTATACTTAGAAGTTTATTCTAATAGCTGGTGCTTTACCAGTAGGAATATGAAAAAATATGAGTTTCAACAAACGTTCTTTCTTCTTAAGCTCTGTCATTTTTCCTTAAGGTTAGATCAACAAGAGAGAAACATAACATGATGAATCACCTTTGAAAATATTAATCATGAATCCTAGAAAACCTGAGACAAAATATTGGTGAAGTCACTTAAAAAATATTTAGATGACTTTTTAGTTTGTCTTCCTACAGCTGCATCTGTCTCTATTTCATATAAATTGAAGTTACACATCTATAACCTCTGGGTTCTTTACAGATGTGGTCAAGAAGTTCAGCAGTTTTGCATAAGCAAAAGCTAAACAAATTAATTTCAGGACACCATGTTTCCAAAAGTCAATTGACTGGCACTGCTGAAGATTCTACTACTCCATGCAAAACAATATCCAGACACTCTAAACACACTTTTCAAATTATTTGTGGCTTAAATTATGTATTTCATCTGTTTGGACTTTCTCTGACCAGCAATGAGTACAATGAGTAATACCATGAAATGCAAAGAATGAGGCTAGTGTTGGAGCGTGCTCATGCGTGTACTTGTGTGTAGTGGTGTTTGAAAGATGCCTGCAAGCCTTGTGAGCACCACTGTGACTGTGCACAGGGCCCAAGCACATCCAGTATGTGACAGAACAGCTGTCACTCTCCTAAATGATAGGACATGGAGAGACTGAGGATCAGTGAAAGCTTCAAGGAGCGTCCATGCTGGCTTGTCCATATGCTTCCTCCATGCAGCAGTCTGATGTCGCAGAGAATAGAATATTCAAATTGCTCCTGTTTTTACACTTCTAGTCACCATCAGCCTAGCAAAAGAGTAACTACTACTTCTAGCCTGGTTAATCTCTAAAAAGAGGTTGATCTCATTAGTTGGTCTCTGCTGTTCAGAGGTGGTTAATCCTTCAAGACCCGTAACCAGATGTTTCCTAGACATGCAAGTACTTGACAGTCTTGAAAATTCAGATGTCTCCTTAAGTCATTAAGTGCATTACTAAATTAACAGCAGAACATGAAGAAGAGCAACACAGGACAGATCAAGAGTATCTAATTTCAGAATGTTTAATTTCAGAGTGGCAAGAAGCTGAGCATCTACATACCATTTAAATACAAGCTTACTCATACACTGATCTTACTTTTTTGCCCTTTCGATTGACTATGAATTGAAATTAGCTATTCAGTTCATCTTACCAATTCAAAATTTCATTTTATCAATAATAAATTTAGGTATGTCTGATACCCTAAAAAATGTTAGCTACTAAATTCCATATAGTTTTAATAATAGATCCTATATCTATTGGAGAAAGGCTCTATTACTATCCTCTTTCCACATTCTATGCTTATAAAATGAACTAAAGTTTGGCTTTATTTTAAATATAACCTCATTACATAAACAATTTAAACTTTGGAAAAGAAAAACAGCTCACAAAGATACTAAGAGTTTGAAGCAGTGAACATAATGTGTATTTCCTAGTGGATATCAAATAATTGATGTGTGATTTGTTGTTACTTTTAAAAGGATGTTTAATGTGTTAAGAATTTTTATTGAAAAAATAATAATAAAAAAGAAAATTCACCATTAGCATTATCATCATCTGTCCTCTTTCAGAACTTGAGGCTGGGATCCATTGAACTGTGTAAACCCTAATTGTGGGCTGGGCAAAACCTGTGCTACAGGGAAGACAGTCCACAGTCTTAGTTACAGTAGGGTGAATACAGCTGAGCTATAAAATACAGCTTTCCACACTATTATGTAATTTTAAAATGGCTATTAAACAAAAAAAAAAAAGAAGGAAAAAAAGCTTCCAATAACAGAATATCAATTTACATGAGCCAACTCTTCTGGAAACAATAACGGTATCTTTCTATCTATGCTGGACACGTTTTCATTTGGATCCAGACCAGTTTCTACTTAAGACATTTCACTCGAGTATAGATCCTAGGAAACGAGATGCCACCCTGCCTGCTCTCCTTGAGGGTCTACAAAGGAAACCCCGCATGGAGGCCGATTTGAGGCTGCTCCTACTTGTGTCACCTGCCACAGAAAAACACAGCAGGATCATTCAACCTTGTGAAAACAGAAGTTCATTAGGAGAATGCTAGAAACCCATAGATAGTATCTAAGGGGTGGAAAAACACATGTGTCCACATGTGTGCTTATATTCGTAAACAAAAACTTCCATGGAGTTCCATGCCATTGGCCTAGCTATAACCAATCCAAAAAGGCCTACCAAATCGGCCTACCAAAACCAAAGACAGAACTCAATTCTACATAGGACTGTTTAGCTGTAGGCACTGACTATTTTTAGAGGCTTCATTTACTGAAAATTCAGGATGTGTTTTAAGGTATGACACTATGTGATTTGCAAGTTTGGAATCAGGCATAAAGACAAAAAAAAGAAAAAAGCTGAAAACAATATGAATAAACAAAGCCAAGTGAAAACATGCCCTGCTGTTTTAGTGGCGTAAATACCTAATGAACAATGACTGAGAAACTTTGTGTAACTTCAGAATCCCTAATCTGAGCATTTAAGACCTAAAATGTCTTTGGTAAATTTTGTTGACCTAAACACATGAAAGTGTTGATCCTTAGAATCCTGCACACAATTGCCATTTGCCTAGGTAGAAATACCAAATCTCTATAGATCTTAAAGCTATTCACACAACTTTCCATTTTTCCACATGCCATATAATTTATAATGCTAGTCAAATCCAATCATTTATATAAATAAAGAGAGAGAGAGAGAGATGTAGATAAACTCAAGCTACATATTTTTCTTCTGATAGTAAGACAGCCATCACATCAAGTTTCTCGATTTCGTTCACTAGGACTGTACAATGCACAATGTACAATAGCAATGACAATTATGGCAGAAGGAAGTCTGCAGCAGTCCCTGCAAGTTGAGAACCTAAATTTCATATGGCTTAGGTGGAATCTACTTGGCCCAGGTCTTGGTATTAGGACTACCTGGATCGAGCAAAATATGTCAGGTTTTGAATTCACACAGTGCCTGCAATGCCTGAGGTGTCTTTTCCTGGTCTAGTATCCTAGTGCCAAAATTTAAAGGGCAAGGCTGTGTTTGCATATGCACCCAGGGCTGGTCATTTGAATATGCTCTCCAGATTGCCATGACCAGGTGTCCAGGATCCTAGACACATAGCCATGTAGTCTGAATATAGTCTTATCCTGGAACTGAATTCAACTGCCCATGATTTAGTACCAGATTTAGCATTAGGTTCATGCATCACACTATTTCCCATACTGCAATTCCAGAAAGATGTCTAAAGGAAGTCTTGCAGCCTCCAATTCTTCGCACAGATTACATACAACCAGTGTAGGAGAACAGTCCTGATTTCCAGGTCCTTAAAATTAAGGATTATTGTAACTACCAGGGAGAGGTGAGTTTTAGTTGCCTGCAGCATTCTCTTACGACTTATTGATTCCTGAAAATATAAAGGCTTTATATGGCTAACTGACCCACCCTTACCATAGCATTAACTGCTTGGCCTCTCAAAATAGTTTAGTGGAATAATAAGTTAACCACACATACCATAACTTAGTACTAATGATTAGTCAGTAAGCCAAGCATGTTAATTATCCTTTCCAGACTCTTGTCCTACACTATGGCATGTGTGTGTGTGTGTGTGTGTATGCATTATTATACCAAACACAATTATTTTTAAATAATTTAACCACAGAGTGTAGACTGAGATCATAAGAAGAGTCTGGGTTAAAGCAACAAAAGTTAAAATGGAAATTCTGAGATCTCTCACATTCCAGCTTTCCTGCATTTTCCTTTGTGTATGAAATAGCTAATTCAGAGACTGAAAAATGATTGAAAGATTATTTTAAAGAGAAAGACTGAATGCTACTGAAGTCTATATTTCACATTTACTTTTGAAAACTAGTTGTCAGAAACAAGTAGCAATAGGAATCCATTAAAAATGGTATGAAAGTACTAAAAAAAGTAGAAGATGAAGCTTTATCGAATGTGAAGATTTACCTAGAGTGGAGGCATAATGCTAAAACTAAACAATCCATTTTTAAGAATCATTTAAACCATTTTTAAGAATCCAATTTCAGATGATTAAGGCAGGTCAAAATTTGGGCAGGGCCAATGGCTTAGACAGAATGTCCCCAAACTCCTTTTCCTGAGAAGTGAGCTCACATGGTTAAGTTTAGACAAGTAATGTTAGGTGAGTCAAACCGCAGCCATCGCTTTTACCAGCTCCCCAAGGGAAGGACTTGAACTTGTGAGTTCAAATAGCTGTACTGTTAAATGGGATGTAACTTGGATAGTGGAATACAAGAAAAAAAGGGGTTGAAACCCCAAAAGAAACAAAGTTACGGGTGCTTTATTAAAAAGAATGCTTCTGGAAAAGTTTTCAAAAGTAATAGATAGTCTCTGGGAAGGTAATGTACCCGTCTATATATAATAGAAGAAATAGTGTTAGAATCTATCTAGAATTCATTCTGCTGCAAAGAAAATCTCATTTCCCTCCTCTCTTGCCCAACACACACTTTGTGACCAAAGTCTCACAGCAGCCTATTGGAAAGGGAGACTCTGCTCTCAATGTCTTTAGCACTGGGCCATGAAGTTGCTGTAACACTTCGGGTGTGCTTTGGTTCAGGCAAGGATGACAAGGGGCTCTAGAGGCTAATACATGTAGCAGGGAAGAATTTTTGTAAGGTTACTGTTATATAATGTAGTGACTTTTGTAGCTGTTTAGCTTAAAAAGAAGGTATTTGCTCTTGTTTAATAGATAATAATTGTAACACTGAATTTAAATTAAACGTGTGCTGGGGACGGATTTGGGGCTTGCTTTCTGCGTCTCCACAGCAGTCGGCACACAGGGAACATGGTGCAATTAGTGCAGCATGTGGGGTTAATCATGCAGCTTCACGGCAGGGTTTAATCTAGTGGAGGGCACTAATCCCAGCCTGGGGATCCGCAGTGCCAGGCGCTGCCTCGCAGCATTTCCACATGGGCGAGTCGGGACTGCACACGCTCCAATCTGCATTTGATTTCTTACCCGCTTATCTGCCTCCCCAGGGATTCAGTAAATCCAGCTGTGATTTATGACTGCCATTCTCCTCAGGCTCCGATACATATGCAGTGGGGGATTAAAAGCAGGCAGCTAAAAGCGGTTCCCACTTCCAGCCATCTGCCCTGCCCTCCTGCCCGAGATCACCACTGCCACAGCAATAGCAGCTCCTCACGGTCCCAGGTCTGTTTCCTATGGGAAAATTACCCCTGGGAACACAATACTGCACGGCAAGGAGTCGCTTCCTGAGTCCTGGAGCCGCCTCCATCAGCATTCAGAGGCTTGCAAGAACTCTTGGTAGGATCTTTGAGCAAAGTCAGAAATCCTATTCAGCAATTACCTTGATCCTATCTACATGTTATTTCTATACACAATGAACGGTCAGGCTGATTATTGATTTTAAATGATAAACTTTTATTCTGAATATACTGTTTTGCACAAGAATTAACACAACAGTTCTAGGATTATAAATTTTTTTTATAACATTATTGTACAAATTTTTACAAAAAAATTAGTTTTTTTCCAGGCTTGTCAAGTTCCACAAAAGTGTCAAGAGAACACAAGAAAAGGGAGAAAGACCTGCTTGCCTTAGGAGAGCAAACCAAGCCTCTGCTTGCAGGAACACACACCAAGCATCTCAATAAAAATACCCCGGAAAGCATGATCCAGACATTCCATACGACACGAGAAGAGAGGACAGCGTTGTCAGGTCACAATCGCAATTTCATGGCATCTGCACAAGACAGTATCCCTTTAGCCTCAGCGAAACTCTTTTCTTCAGGATGATATTTTTCTTTGAAACCGTAAACAGCACAGATGCGAGTTGCTGGGAGGAGGGCGAGGCTAACTTTTCAAAACTCTGGAATTGCTTGCAGACACTTTGTTTTCATCTTTTTACAGTAGTGTACAATGAATATTAACAATATTAACATTGTGGTATGAAGAAAAAAAACCAAAAACTTTTGCCTTTTTTAAAGGCTTGGATGTCCAATGGAACTGGGGAACATTTATACTAAGAAAGGAGCTATTGATATTGCACCTTCGGAGACATTCTGGAAGCAAAGCTTTGCAGTGCCTTGTAGGCATTAATATACTTACTTCTTAATAGCCAGAGTGTTAGGACCAGAATTTTTAGGACTAGTGGGATTGAGGTGGTGTTCTGAACTTAAGACATACTAAGCAGGCTCTCTGAGCTCCAGTGTTAATGGGAACAAAAGGTCTTGATGTCTTTTAAATGATACGGAAAAAACGCTCAACCACAGCAAGTAACACTTGGGTTGCAAAGGTCACTTAAAAGGGATACTGCCTATTTGAACTCAGTAAGGCCAGTTTTTAAGTTAGTAAAAGGAATATTGTAGGAAAACTTACAAATGGCAGCAACACTGTTTTTTTTTTTTGTCAAGTTAAGCAGTAAAGCCTCAAGCATTAGAAACATGAAAAAAGATCATACTAAAATCTCAAAGGTACAGGACCTAAAAATCTTGTCAATCAAACCTGCTATGTCATGTTAAAAACCTGTTACAAATATGGACCACGGTCAGTGTTTTGGCAGTAATGCTGGTTGTTTAAATGAAAAAAAGAATTTAGAAAGAAACCTTTCATGTTAAGTCTTAAGACCATGTTCTGTAGAGTTCCAGGCTGTAAATAGCCTTAGTGGTCGTTGTTTGTCAGACATGCTAAAGGCTGCATGATATCGGTGTAAATTAAAACAGTTTAAACAATTTGTCTCTTAATGCTATTTAAAGGATCTAAGCAAATATCAACATAGCTTATTATTTGACTTTTTTTTTTTCTCTTTGTAATTACAGTGTACTGTAATTTAAAAATGTTTCATTCAAAAGCCTAGGATCAAGTTTCTTCTCTAACAACAGAAGATGACTACTGTGCATTACAAGACAGTAAGTATACTTTTCTGCATAAGAATATGGATCTCCTCCCACAAGTTTTTTTTTTTTTTTTTTTTTATGAAACTGGTCTTTTTGACAAAGCTAATGTTCACATTGCATTTGCTTTCTGGAGTGCTGTGGTTTGTAGGTAAACTTTTTGATATCATTTGGCTACAGTAGGATAACATAGTTTTCCACAAACAGAAGCTAAAACTTTTTTTTTTTTTTTTTCCTGTTGAAAGCACTGAGTTTTATGGGCATAGTATTAAATCCTGCCTGGAGGGCCAAATCCTGAGTTTTTCATCTTGATAAAGGTGTCTACCTTTTGTTGGCAGAAAAATAGAGCGCTTATTCAGAAACTCAGGGATTATAAGTGGGAACAGAAGAGCAAAGATTCTCTGTCCCACCTTTCCAGAGATCTCCAGGAGAACATGGGATAAACACCAAAGTTCCCACTTCGTCTTCTGGGGCAGCTTGCTGATGCTGGGCCAGCTTGCTATATGCCACCAAACTATAATCCTCAATTCCTCATGAAGCAACAACTCAGAATGTGGGCAAATTCTTCTGAAATGTAAGTAATGTAACTTTTCCATGAAGGGTTTCTTTTGGGAAGCTAAGTGAAAAACTATAATAATGGTAAGCTATCAAGCTTCCAAGTGATTAAAAGAGGAAAATCTAAACCAATATGCAGTTTAAGTAATCTTTTCTAAAGGAAGACCTGGGGTCATCCAACCCAGTACATTTAATCTCGTAACTTTATTAGAGATATATTTTAAAAGGTTGTTTTATCACCAAAAATAATTTAAAAACCCTGACGGGCTTCTTTCTTCTTATTATTTTCTCTTACTGTAATCCCAAACATGAGAAAATACTTATCTGCAAACAAGGTATATGAGAAAAATAACAACTCAACCACGGGTACAGCTACAGTAGGCATTTGACCTTTCAAGCCATGCCATGGCTTTGAGTAGCTTCTTCAGTTTTCATTGGATATTAATGCATGCCCAATTATTTCTTTAAGCTTTTGACATGATCAAAACTATATCAGTTGCCAGCATATACATACCAAGGCTTTGCATTTTCTTACTTTTTTTAAATAGCTAGTGTATTGTGCCATGTTAATATTTGCATATTGCAGTTGTTAGCAAAATTGTACAATATCAGCAGGAGTTGCACATTCATTGGTTTAGCTGTCTTGCAATACTGTTTAGTTCTGAAAACTAGAGAAAAAAAAGCGCAAATCATATTCTGCATCAACACTATGCTACACTGTCATATTGCAATTTACTGCACCAACCTGTATCAGCAATGAGGTTGCATAAAAACAACTTTTAAAATTATTATTCACAATCAAGTATCAATATGCATACATAGAGATTCAGGGCTCCCCATTTGCTTAGTTCTTTTAATTTTAGCAACCAGGAGATTGGCTCTGTTAGATTTGTTTTTTCCAATAATAAATAGCAACAGAAAAAGTTTTAACATCACAGATATCTTTAAATAAAGGAAGCAAAGGGGGAACCCGATATGAACCTTACAGAACATATAAATTCAAAAATAAATGTGTCAAATCTGATTTTTATATATTGAAAATATCTGTACACAGGTTTTCATGTGAGAACGCTATTCTGTAAAAAATCCACATCAACCCTTTTGCTACAGTAGCTAAATTTACCTTATTTTCTTAGCTTTTTCATTGCACAGTATATTCAGAGCTCTGTTTAATAATATAATTTAATATGGTTTGATTGTAAAACATTGCAGTGATCAGTTTCTCACACAACAAAAGAATCACTCAGTTACCTTTTCAATGGACTACACTCTACCATCAAAGAAAACAAACTGAAAAACAATAACGCAGCATCATCATCATGCAAAATACCCTTGGAAACCAACGCTCAATAATCACAAAGACATTTTTTTGTTTTTATTCACAAGCATTTTTTTTTCTGAGCATTTGAAGGATTTGACTAGCATTATATATAACTGCATTGTGAAGAGAAGGTGATTATTACATTGAAATCAACATTGTTCTGATAGATGACAAAGTTCAAGAATAAAATCTTTTTTTAAGTTAAGCTCTCAAGCACCCTTATATTTCTAAATACAGTAGTTTCTCTCTGTTTTTTTTTTTTCCTTCAATCCAGCAATTTACCAACATACCAAAACTCAGCTGGCCACCTTTAATTTTGGATATTAAACCACTTATCCTAAAGCATGTCAATGCTGATGAACTTCTGATGGAAACTAGCCAATATTTTCATTTCACTCCACTGGTTTGGACAAAAATGACGTTCAAAGCAGCCATCATAGTATTGGAAAGTATATTGGGCCAGTACTTTTTTTCCTTTTTTTTTCCCTTTTTTTTTTAATATATATATATATTTATAACAAATGTTCATGTAAAAGAATATAAGATCTTCAAGAAAATCCAAAGGTTAAGATAAATGAAAATCATATATATATATAAGCTATTTTAAGGGGAGCCCTTTTACATGAAGTCATTAATATTACACCAACAAACAAAAATCTGAGATTCCCCAATGAAACACATACAGAATTCCATTCAGATGGCATAGATGATGCAGCATTCACACAAATTTAAGGATCTGACACTCCAACATGCAGCCACTGTGGGTGCCTTTATGAGTCTCGCAAGGAGTGAAAAGCAGACATGAGCATTGCTGTTCTGCTGCTGTCTGAATAGTTGACCCTTTTAAAATGAAACTGAGGCTATTGTTTTGGCCGGACTTCATTAAGTTATGCAGGTTTTGGTTTAACAAGGTCATAACTGGCAGTGTCTGCTGCCAGATAACAGCCAAAGCAGGACCAACTGAATTCCTACCATCGACCACAGTGATGGACTCAGACCAGAGACACCACCGCAGTCGGCTGAATCTTCCTGTTGACAAGAAAAGAAGAAAGAATTTAACAATAATTACAAATATATTTCCTGAGAATTAATCTATATTTATAAAATTTTTTGAACTATCCTTGAGGAGGCTATTTTAGTGTTAAATACATTATTTTTAGCTTATATGCCTAAAATAACATCAAAATAGTTCTTGGAAACTTGTCCAATGTTTGATACAAAGAGTGGCATTACTATAAAAACTACAAGTACTTACAGAATTACTGCAGTCACTTGTGAACTAGACAGGATGCTTACACAATTAAACAGGAAATAACAAAAAATATGCCTGGGAGGGCCTGTACAACCACATCTATGCCATAGCATTACATCAACTTTGGGATTTTGAACATCACTTACTTGCAAGGAAAGAGGGAAGAACAGATAACTTTTCAGGATAAGAAAACAAATGCAAGACTATATTCACACCCATTACATCAACAGGGTCACACATTAAAAAGAATACATTTTACAGACACAGATATGATCAAAAAATTCCTTCTCTGTCTCTGATGCTGCACTCCAGTGTGAGAACCTAACTATTCATCATACCACCAAGGAATCAAAGAGCTTAGATGATATCAGCCTTTTCTCCCATTCTTCTTTAACATTAATTACTTTATTGGGCCATATCTTGCTATAATGCAGTGTCTTTTGCATCATGAATCAGAATAAATAAGGAAGGCTCCTTTAGGACACCAGCAGGTTACTGGTACATTCTTAAGCAAAACTTCCCAGTGCTTTTACATGTAGGAACATGAAAATAAAAAAGGGAAATTAAGACATTGGTCATAAAATGATCATCCCAGTAAAACAAACATCTCAGGGACTTGGCGGAAGGTGAAAAAAAAGTAAGATAGTACTGTCAAGGTACCAACTTTTTGAGACCAATAGTGTAAGACATATAGTGAGAGAGTAGCAGAGCATATATTAAAAATATTTCTTATTTTTAAATTCCCTTAATATTATAAAATATTAGAGGAAAAGGAAAGAAAAGGAATCTCTCAGGGAAAAAAAAATCAGGCTCTTATAATAAATATGTAATCCCAATATTTTACTGCTGACGCCCCCAATCAAAATGAAAAAACAAAACAAAACAAAAACAAAACCAACAAAAACAGCAAGCAGAACTAAAAACAGAGAACAGGAGAAAAATCTGAAAGTAGCAGCCTGAAAAAACAAGTTCCCTATAGAATGTTAAGGGGTTGTACTGCCTTGGAAGCCCAGGTAAAAGGAATGCCATAATTCAAACAAAACAAAAAACTCCGCATCAGTCAGTGGGGTGATTAAGCAGGCTATCATCAGGTCAGCAACTAAGAAAGGAAAAATTTAGTGAAATAAGGACAGCAGAAAAGTCCATAAAAATGCAATATTAAATATAAACAGGAAATTAAGAGGGATGATTAAGAATTTGATAACCTCCCTGCAAAGGGAGCAAAATGATGGTAAACACTTTCTGAATAAATCAAAAACAGGAAGTCAGGGAAGTAGTGTAACTGCTGGATGACAGAGGTACAAAAAGTGATCTTGGGAATTATAAGAGTAGAAGATTTAGGTTATGTCTTTGATCCACTCTTTCAGGATGATCACTTTTGTGTGAGTCCCACTACACCTGACACATCTTTCCTACGTGTTTCCAAGCACATAGGTCAGAGCTAGCTTGAAGTAAATATACAGGATATTAGAGCATGCAGGCAAATTCAGCAAGGAATTATAGCATTTAATAACAGTCTGAAGAAACTTGGATTATAAAATTACGCAAGTTCTCTTTCTAAAAACAAATAATCTAGTTTAGTTTTAAAGTAAATGGCTCAAGTTAGCTGCTGTTCTGCATCAATAGTAGCCATTTTCCAGATATGTCTCTGATATCATTATTTACTTCTATAATTTTGACTCAGGCTTTTTTAGCTGATTGCGCTCCTCAAGTTCAAAAATCATAAGGTTTCTAGTCAGCAAAGAAGTCATAACTGAACTTTCCTGCACCAAATTTGGAGTAAGATATTAGATTTGAAGATGCACTGAGCTTTCTGTTTTGTTTAGTTTGGCTCCATTGCTTCTTTGCATCTGCATTGTGTCTTGTCATGTAGCTTTATTGCTATTCTCAACACCTAAAAATAACCCTGTTGTTTCTTCCACACAGTTGAATGCCACTAGAAAAAGAATTGTTGGTACAGATTTCTTCTCACTCCAATTAAGTGAATAGTGCTAGTGCTTGCTCTTGGTAACTTAAGACTCTTATCACTCAAATTACACAACAGAGTCATCCTGAAAGAAACAGGCTAGACTAGATATAAACATGAAATTTAGTATTTTCCAGAAGAGAAAATGTCTGGAGAGCAAGTAAGAAGAAAGCTGACAGTCTTAAGACAAATCTATGCATAATAGGAAGGGGAAAATAATACCACAGTGAAAACATCCAGTTTGGATTCAGATGGCCTACATGGATCTCCATCTCTTATATAGTATTCAGCTTTCATGTCATCACTGTGTTAGATCAAATACTGTGTAAATTATACTGATAAATTAACTCTTCCAAAATATATACACTTTGGGTGAGTGGGGAGGAAGGTGGTTTCCAATTTCCACTATATTTTTTTAGAACTATTTCATGTCTGAGGTGCACATTTTTTAACTGCTATAGTATGGTTAGTAGGCCTGTTGGATTGAAAAGATTTTAATATCTCTCATCCATATTATTAAGTTTGTAAAATGATTCACTGCTTTATAACAAACAAGAATGTCTTGGAAATCTCACTTGGCAGAGGTACCTCCTCATGATGATTGACAAAGTTAAGCCATTCTAGTCAAAATTACCTATGGTTTACACACATATTTTAACATTAGTAAGGGTTTAACCTCAAATTGATGTAAGTTACACTGAACTTCTGAGGCTTTTGCATCAATTTTTAAATGGTCTATTTTTTGTGTGTGTATTTCCCAATCCAAGACAAAAATAGTAGTGGCAAGGAAGGTAAACTGAATACTGTCTAAATTAACTCCTCCTCCCACCTCAGCAGCATGCATTGTAATTCTCAACATTCTTGCACGCTTTAGCTGTGGTGAAAATCACACATACACTAAAAAATAAATAAATTAATTAAAAGTGGAGGGAGACAGAGAAGAAAGAGAAAGACTGATTACACACTAATTTACCTAGGTTCAGAACACCCAACCATTTTACAGAAATGTGTGAAATCACATCACTGTTTTGGATAAGAACAGAATCAAATGTAGTGAAACCTTAGCTTCAAATAGTCTTTAGAATGTCTTTGAAAACACTTGTCAGTTCTTCAGCTTTAAGAAAGCAAATAAGCAGTTTCCTGTAAGCGTTAACTCTAGTCTCTCTTATAAAATTCCTCGTAACAAATTGGACGGTACCATTTTCACTGTCATATTCATGTCTGTCAGTGCAATTAGACAACAACTACTTCCACTGAATCCTTCTAACCCATTACCTTAGTTGTTACTACATGCACTCAGAAATCCTTTATTTGGGGTGCCTTTTTTTGTTATCCTCTATAGACTGTACCAGTAAATAATTTTGGATACACACATGCACACATAAGTATCTATACATACATATACACATACATGCTTAACTGTATACACATACTTGTTACCCCTTAGGAAGTAATCTACAACTATGTAAATTGTGTCTTGAAACCTGAATCATATAGAGTACATTTGCTACACTGTTTATAAAAGGATAAAACAAAGACCTCTGTGCCAAAAAGCCTTTAATCTGAGCTTTGTTATCAGCTGATACACCTGTAGTAAGTGCATACTATAACCATTTTACACTGCAGAGAAAATACTTCTGTTTGTACTCAGGAGATATTTCAATTTCCATGCATGGTCCTTCATAAATGTTCTATTCATAAATGTTCTTTCCATCATCTGGACCATACAACACAGTCAAAGCTATACAGGTATCCAAATCTATGCAGATAGACTGGAGATACTCCGATGCGCACGGTCATCCATGGTACTAAGTACCTTTAAAGTTCCCATTGACATCACTGGGAGGTGAGGGAAGAAAAACATTTCAGAAGGGTAGGAAAACTTCTTCCCTTTATTGTAAGATATAGCAAACAAGAACAGTGTGTGGATACAAAGTTGGGAAAAAAAAATGTTCAGGCAGTCGATAAGACTGTATTGTTATGCTTGATGAAAAGAAAAAGCTGTGGCTATCGAACCTGATCTTCTGGTTTTGTGTTGGCTTCAGTGACTTTAATAAAACTACATGGATTAAGGTCCAGTGAAATCCTTGTACCAAAATCTCAAGGTTATTAAAAACAGCATGGATGAACAGAATTATCTGTATAACTTTCTGCTGCCAAAAGTCTATCAACTAAAATTATGCTTCATGGGTTTCCACCTGTTAAGTATTTTGGTTTACATCCTCGAGCAGAAAAGCTATTATGGGCACTAAGTTCAAGGTGAATGTCTGCTGCTTTGCGTACATTTTTACATAACTTTTAATTAAAAGAAGGCTACTTACAGAGTAAACTGCCAAAGTAAGAGTATCAGATGTTAATCTTTCAGATTGCAATGTCAAATATTACTGGTTTGGGGAAGGAATTTTCACCCTTTCTTACAACCTTGATCTACATCTGTGCAAGTTACTAGACTTGCTAGAAAATAGATGACAACGTAGAAAATGAAATTTATTCAGTTATTGCTATTACACAGAAGGTTTTTATTGGTATTCATGTAAAAATAATTGAATCTTCTCCAAAATTTAATGATAATGAAGATAAAAATTGTTATGATTTTTTACTATTTGACTACACTTAACTCTGAGGACTCACAGGGTTCCATTTGTGCTTCTTGTCAGCCTTAAGATAATAGATATGTTAGTACCTCCCTCTAGTGGTTTTGTGAGTAGTTATATTGATAAGACACCCATCCAGCAGAAAACGTCAAAAAAGTCTTTTTTCTGACCCCGTTATTCTCACTAGATAGCAATTGTTTTGCATTTATGTCACTATCACAGTAGTTCAAGTTCCCAAACTATTAAACATAACACAGAAAAAAATATCCAGGTATCAAGGATTTTTTAATATTTCTTTTTAGGAACTCCTGACCTTTTTCACTAGCCGAACTTCAGGTTTGACATATGTATTTATTCATGTATTTCATTAAAAGAAAAAAATCTCTTGTAGTTGAATATGTTTTGGTCTCAATAAATTAGAAAGAAAACCTCAGAATTTTCTTAATTCATAATTTAACAACCTAATCAATGCACATTGTTATTTTTTACCATTAACATTTGCACTAAATTGAATGCCTGCAAAATTCCTAACTCTCCTCTGCAGCAATGCTTTGGCTGTTCTTAAACAAAGTCTCTCTGCTCTGCTCTCTGCTCTCCCCAAGTAGAGCTTTATTTTCCCAGGTATTACACTCTCTTCCCATTGCTTTTTAACTTTGCCTACTCCTATGCAGAAAACTTTCTTCTTCTTCCTTTTCTTTTTAACAAGGACAAGGGTTGACAAGGGAAAGGTGTTCTAAAGTCACAAAGGGAAAGGCAAAGACTCACTTTGCACAAGTACCATCGCGAGGTGCCAGCCCCAGAAACCCTGCAGCTTCTTGCTATCAGAGAGGCCCTCATATTCTGCAGCTCATATTTATAAGGCTCAAGACATGCTTTTTTTTCATATTTAATTTCTCTTAATATTACAATAGTAATTTGCTCCAGATTGTTCCATTTGGGACACGTTTGATTGTGGGTTTTTTTTTGTATGCTTAGTTAGTAAAAAAGTCTGCTAAAGTTTTAAGCCAAGAACAAAACAAAAAATTAGAGAAAGTAACTGACCATCCACACCACATGAAAACTTGCAGAAAAATGAAGATAGGAGCGGACGTCATGGCAGAGGCACGACTCGTTGTGCATATAGGCTGATCCTATTAATAACGGGCAAAGTAGCAAGTAGAGGAAAGGAAAGAAAACACAGAAAAAAAGACATACAAGATGAGATATCATGCAGTTTGCCAGCAGTTAGCAGAGTTAATGTGAAAGCATTCACCCAAGAGCCAGAGATTCACAGCGAATATTGCAAATAAACTTAACCAAAACAGTCCACTCTTACGAAACACATGGCTTACACACTGATCAGCACATCAAGCTAGTGAGCGAGGATTGCAC